>PITA01000025.1:330387-500168 GCA_004023965.1 Spilogale gracilis
AAATAAAAATAGGGAAACTGGGGGTGCCTGGGTGGCTCAGTTGGTTAAGCGACTGCCTTCGGCTTAGGTCATGATCCCGGAGACCTGGGATCGAGCCCCACATCGGGCTCCCTGCTCGGCGGGAAGCCTGCTTCTCCCTCACTCACTCCCCCTGCTTGTGTTCCCTCTCTGGCTGTGTTTCTCTCTGTCAAATAGATGATAGATAGATAGATAGATAGATAGATAGATAGATAGATAGATAGATAGATAGATAGGAAGGAAGGAAGGAGAGAGAGAGAGAGAGAGAGAGAGAGAGAGAGAGAAAGAAAGAAAGAAAGAAAGAAAGAAAGAAAGAAAGAAAGAAAGAAAGAAAGAAACTGAAAATGATGCAGTAATGGTCACTTCCCAGTGGCTATTATTTTTGAAGTCAGAAAATACCTTACTCTGACTGCCAACCTAAGAACTTAGTTATTTTACAGTATACAAAGTGCTTTCGGGTGTGAGTTAGTTTAATCTTAACAACAATACAGTGAGGAATGTGTCTTTATTTTCAGATTGAGGAGCGTCTAGATTTTCACTGCCAAGTGTTAAAGACCTTGTGTGACCACAGGTTCTGTGACTAGAAGTCGAGAAAATCGAGAGGGTGCAGACAGTCCCTGCCACTCCCCTCCCCGCAGTCACACCGCCCTTGCTCTCTGGGCACTCACTGTCCTGGGGTGTTGAGGAGGTGGCAGGGTAATGAAGGGATTCAGACTGGTGCCATAGAAGGAAGGAAGGCCCTTTAGTCTGGGCACACTGTTGGAGGGAAAGAGGGACTGGATGTGTTCAAGCGTCAGCACTGGGGTGAAAGCTTTCAGTTTGTTTTGTTTTGTTTTGTTTTTTAAGCAAAATTGCCCTAAAAGATAATAAATTGCTGTGGGAGAAACCTCCTGTTTAGTGGTTTCATCTAGATAATAACTGGGCGTTTAGAGGGCATTAGACCTGCATTGGTTTGGATTGGAGCCTCTTATATTGTTGTTACCCCATATTGGTGCCAAGGTGACTACATCTGGAAGTTTTTTTAGTAGGCCTGAGACATGGTCCAGGAATCTGTTAACTGATGAACGTCCTGCTGGGGAGCCCTGGACCTGATGACTTTAAGGTTCTCTTCCAATCTCAAGATCTTGGGCTTCTGTGATATTTCAGAACAGAGGCCTTCAGAATTATATTTCCCTCATCTGAAATTGAGTTTGGTTTTGGGGAAGCAAAAGTATTTCAGGCTGTGATGCTCACAAAGTGTTTTCATAAGCTGTGGCCTTTTCCCCTCCTCAGCGTCTTCTGCCTTAGCAAACGTGGACATGGCTTTGGAGCAGGGCGTGGCACTGGCCTTGTTTCAGGCCCTGCAGTCCCCAGCTCTGGGCCTTCGAGGGTTGCAGCAGCAGAACGGGGACTGGTACCTCAAGCAGCTCCTGAGCGATAGACAGCAGAAGAGACAGGTAAGAAGTAGGGTGGGCCGAGCCCGGGGGCATTCACGTGCAGCGTGTGAATCATCTGCTGTCCTTTAAAGACTTTTATGGGGGCTTTTCCCCCTGTAGTTAGAGTATAACCTATAGTTTTTAGTATGACTTTTTTTCGAGCCTATAAATGTTAGGTTTTTAAGATATTCTCGGTAAAAAAACACATTGTCTTTAGCTCTTTTTCGCTTTTCCAGTTGTAAACGCTCTTAAATAAGTAGTACCTGTCCCCTGAACCTACCCGCCTCACTTGAAGCCTGCTGCTTCTTTCCCCCAACTAAAAGCCCTGGGGGAAAACCTGAATCTCTTTCACATTCTGACTTTAGGAATTTCTCCTTAAAGTACATGTCACTGCCCATCCCCCCCCCCCACACACTGGGCAGTACTTAACGTGCAGTTAGAGTGTGGAATTATACTTAGTGGGGTTTGTAGGACAGATGTGAGTGGCTTCCTTTTCTGTCTGAATAAGGACAGACAGTTGCACATTTTGCAGATTCCCAGCATATGTCGGCCAAAGTAAGCAGCATTAATGTGCCAATGAGCCTGTAAACCTCTTATGTCAATATTTCGATGCTTCTCACAAACTTTTTTTTTTAATGTGCTGGTATCTGGAAAGCCACTCTACCCCAGATCTCGTGGAAGCTTTGGCTCTCACTAGGTCGGCCGCTTTCTCCGCACGGAGCCTGACGCTGTCACTTAGGCGCGTGGTTCTTCGTCGCTGTGACTGCTGTGGGGATACCACTATGAGGCCTGGAGGCAGAGGCATGAGAATCTTCACATAAATGTTCTTTGCTTTTCTCAGGGTGGTCAGGCTGATCCCCTGCAGAAGGAGGAGCTCCAGTGTGGCGTGGACGCTGCAAACAGTGCTGCCCAACAGTATCAGAGAAGTAAGGGCCCTCTCCCTGAGATCCTGAGTGGGGCTTAGGTCCCTGGGGCATCTGAGGTCAGCTCCCGTCACCCCGCCCCTCTCCCCCCACTCCTCACCTCGCCCTCAGAAGCCTGCTAGCCATAGTCGAGTACCAGGTGCCTCTGGCAGGAGGGCTCCTCTAGTTTTCAGAGTAGAACGGGAGTCCGTGTGTGCTCACTTTGGCTAGCAGGCACTTAAGCGTTGGAGGAGGCGAGACTAGAGGGCTTGATGGGTAAGATCTGGATGGTGGAAGAGAGAAGGATGTTCCCAACATGGGCAGAGAGAAGGAGGAAGGGTGAGCAGAGAGATACAGATGGTGAAAGCTGTATTGAAGCAGCAGTGGTTAAAATAAAATCTTTGCAGATATTTGGGCCTGAGCTGTGTAAGAGAAAGGCTTAGAAAGATTGTGGAAACCTTTGAATGACAGTTTAAGAAGCTGGTACTTGATTCGCATGGCTGCATGGGATGGAAGAGATGTTTTAGAGAATGAGTCGCAGGATGAATTGGAGTGGAAACGGCTTTATTGGGAGATAGTTGGCGTAGCAGACTATTGCCCTGCACACAAAGCGGGAGGCTGTTTTTTAAAGATGAAAGGTCCACTTCAGACATCATGGCTCATAGTTTATCTGCGGCATGTAACTTTCTCCTGTGAAAACCGCATCTCCTTCCCTCGGGGCTTCCCAAGCCAGCGGCATTTCCCAAGCCAGAGGCCCTCGTGGCCCCTTCTCTGCACAGGGTTGGCAGCCGTGGCGGCAATCAACGCTGCCATCCACAAGGGTGTGGCTGAGAAGACTGTCCTGGAGCTCACGAATCCCGAGGCCCAGCTGCCCCAGGTGTACCCCTTTGCTGCTGATCTTTATCAGAAGGAGCTGGCCACCCTGCAGCAGCAGAGCCCTGAGGTAAGTCAGCCCAGCCTGTCCTGTTGGGGAGCAGAGTGGAGTGGAAGTGAACGTAATACCTGCTTCTCAGTGTGCTTGGCAGGGCTTTTTTTTTAAACAACCCAGAAACTTAGATTTCTTATGGCTTAATTGAACTTCTGACCTCCCTTGGTATCCAAGAATGTCTGTGCTCACCCTTCCCCTCTCCCCGTCTCTGTGCAGCATAGCCTCACGCACCCTGAGCTGGCTGTCGCGGTGGAGATGTTGTCCTCCGTGGCCCTAATCAACAGGGCGCTGGAGTCAGGGGACATGAACATGGTGTGGAAACAGCTGAGCAGTTCTGTGACAGGCCTTACCAATATTGAAGAAGAAAACTGTCAGAGGTGGGTGCCCAGAGCGGCAGATGGAAGCCGTCGGACAGTTGTAACTCTGTGTGTTGGGGTCAGCTCTCCTGGTGTCCGGCATTGGGACTTCACTGTGATCTTTTTTCTTTTTTCTTTTTTTTCTTTTGATTCATCTTATTCTTTGTTATGCTGGAGGATTGATAGTAAATTACACATATTTTGACATTCTACCCCTAAATATGTGTATGCTTACCTAAAACAATGAGCATGTTTATTATATAGTCAAAATAGTACTATCTTATACCTTGATAAAATCAATAATTCTTATTTAATATCTGCTGAACTGACTCCATTTTCATACTTCTTCACTTGTTTCCAAACTGTCCTTTTCCCCTGGTTTCTTCAAACCAGGAACCAGTGCAGGATTCTGTGTTACATCTGACTGTTGTACCCCTTAGGTATCTTTTAATCTAGCATTGTTCCTTTCTGCATGACACTGACTCGTTAAAGAGATGGAACCAGTTGTCCTATAAAATGTTCCACCTTCTGGTTCTGGTTGCTTCCCGGTATTTGGCTTATTGCTATAAATTGAAAATTAGGTCTAAAGGCTTGTCAAGATCAAGTCAGCATTTTTGGTTGGTGTATTTCATATTTTCTCATAAGGTATATAAAATCTAATTGTGTCACCATTAGAGATAGTAAGATTGATCCTTGAATCAGGGAGACAGCTTATCCCTCTTATGTATATTTACGTTTTTCCCTTGTACAATCTCTCTTTGCACTTTTGCCCCATCAAAATGTCCAGTTCCCCATTCACAATCACCTAATATTTTAAACCCCAGTTGATAATCCTTGTCTAAATCAATACTTTATCAGTAAGAGTTACTTAATGATGATGATATCTTTTTTTTTTCTTTTAAGCCCCTACATGCGGCTTGAGCTCACAGCCCCAAGATCAAGAGTTGTATGTTCTACTAAATGAGCCAGCCCTGTGCCCCTAAGGATAATATCTTGATTTATCACTCCTTCTACATTTGTTAGCTGATGTATGGCCTTGTTTTCTTGTCTTTGGAGGAATTGCTTAAGATACTGCCTCTGAATCTTAGCTGATGATAGCTGGAATTTAGAATGTGTAATATGCTGTTACGAATAAGTGATATACGGGAATACCTGACTGGCTCAGTCAGAGGAGGGTTGTGAGTTTGAGCCCCACATTGTGTGTAGAGGTTACTAAAAAAA
Organism: Spilogale gracilis; assembly: GCA_004023965.1. Classification (NCBI taxonomy): domain Eukaryota; kingdom Metazoa; phylum Chordata; class Mammalia; order Carnivora; family Mephitidae; genus Spilogale; species Spilogale gracilis. The sequence continues at coordinate 335,228 of PITA01000025.1, forward strand.
CAAACAAAAAAACACAACCTTAAAAGAAAAAGTGCTGTCTTTACATTTTCATGTTTTGTTGAAGGTAACTCCTCACTCTCAAAGCTGTCCTCCAGAATATGAGAAGCTGTTGAGGTACCTTAGTTGTCCTTGCTCCTCGGACACTTTGTGTCCAGACTTCTCATTGCTGTCATCCCTGACAATCCTGAGGGTCGCTTTTCTTACGTTGCGCTTCACTGTCTTTTTTGTTGGGGGGTGCGGCAGGTACCTCGATGAGCTGATGAAACTGAAGACCCAGGCACATGCAGAAAATAATGCATTTATTACATGGAATGACATCCAGGCTTGTGTGGACCATGTGAATCTTGTGGTGCAGGAGGAACATGAGAGTGAGTAATCTACAGAGCCATCCTCTCAAAGAATGAAACTGTAGAAGGTGGCAGGGTTCTAGGAACTGGTTCTAAATACCACTCCTAGAAAGATTTTTGGAAACTGTGCATCACAAAAAACTAAGGTTGGATATTGTTTTCAAAGCATCAGGCAATTGCTCCAATTAGGTGGAGAACTAAAATAATAACTAAAATTTTCAGGAGGTGACTTGAACATGATCTGTTATTTTTAAATTTCTTTTTAAAAGATTTTATTTATTTATTTGAGCTAGAGAGGGAGCACAAGCAGGGGGAGTGAGAGAGGGAGAAGCAGGCTTCCCGCCTAGCCGGGAGCCCGATGCGGGGCTTGATGCTGGTACTCTGGGATCATGACCTGAGCCGAAGGCAGCCGCTTAACAACTGAGCCACTCAGGTGCTCCATATTTTTAAATGTTTTATAACAGGTAGTTCTGACACTAACCACCCCGAGTTAGGGCATCCTGCATGGATGGGTGTAGGCCTCAGTCTTCCCTAAGCTCTAAGGAGTTTCCAGGTCACTACACTTCTGAGCAACTGGCTGAAAACTCAGAGCTTCCCTCAACATCACCCCTCAGATTCAATAATTTGCTAGGGTGACTTCAGAACTCAAGGAAGTGCTATATTTAGATTATAGTTTTATTAGAAAGGATACAAGTCAGGACTGGCCAACAGAGGAGACCAATAGGGTGACCCCAAATATCATGGGGTCCCAAATGCCAAGCTTATGTGTCCTCAGGAAGTATCCTCAGCATGTGTATCACAACCAGAGGAGCTCTCCTGAACTTTGAGGCGCTAAAGGTTTTTAAGGATGTTTGTGAAGGATTGATTAGTGGCCATGTAATTGAAGTCCGCTTCCAGTCCACCTCTCCTCCCAGGAGATAGGTAGGCTCGGCTGATATCACAATATCAAGGGACTCAGAGCCCTGGTATTCTGATCACGTGCTTGGTCTTTCCAGTGTGACCAGCCCCCATCCTGAGACTATGAGTGAGGGGTGGGGAGGCCACCTCATTAGCATGAACTCAGGTGCAGTCCTAGAAGCCAGGCCTGAATAATATAGATAATTATAGATAATTCAGTCATTTAGGAAATTCTAATGCAGGTTAGTGCTCCATCCCAGGAACTGGTGTCAAAGGTCAGCCAAGTTTTTATTACATCACAGAATCTTTACAAAAGTAGCACAGCTGCCTGAGATAACTGAGGAGTGAACATTTCTAGTTTTAATTTGTTCTGCCTGTGAGAAATAGTCTATTGGTGAGAAGAGCCTTGCCTTAGGGTGGGGAGCTTTGGGGTTGGATCTGCTGTCCCCTTATTCAGAGCGGAATTTTGAGGAAGAAATCTCTGAGCCTAGTATTTTCTTAAAGATGTTGAATCTGGTGACTTTTTATGATCCCTTGAACCCTAACATTTTGTGAATCAGAAATGGTTTTGATCACACATTGAAATGTACTTGAAAGCTATACTGTTAAAGCCAATTTAATCAAAATTCTCTTTCCTTTCACATCAGAGCAATTAATAAAACAGAGACTTGAGGATTTAAGGGAATATGGATACTGGGAAGCTTATTTTAAATGAAACAAACCTAGTAAAATTTAAAAAATTTAAATGCTGCTTAATATTACAGGTGGCAAATTGTAATCTGAATCATGATAATGCTTGGGTGAATTTCTGATTACTTAGCATGTTCAAAAATTGATTTGTTTATATCATATCTTAATTAAAAAAAATAACTTTCTCCCTTCATATTTAGGGATTTTAGCCATTGGTTTAATTAATGAAGCCCTGGATGAAGGTGATGCGCAGAAGACTCTTCAGGCCCTGCAAATTCCTGCGGCCAAACTTGAGGGAGTCCTTGCAGAGGTGGCCCAGCATTACCAAGACACGCTGATCAGGGCCAAGAGAGAGAAAGCCCAGGTGAGTGGCAGTGATGGTGTGCATTTCTGTTCAGAGAATGTCATCCCTCTCGGAACCAAGATAGAGGTAGGGATGTTTCCCGGACAGCTTTAGATTCAGAGCACTGGAGGGACGTGAGATGTGACCGTACACCTTTGGATTTTGTGTGTGTGTGTGTGTGTGTGTGTGTGTGTGTGTGTGTGTGTGTTTCTCTGTTGTTTTTGTTGTAAACATATCTCTCTCTTTCTCTTTTTAAGAGAGGGAAGGGTTGGGGAGGGACAGAGGGAGAGGGAGAAAGGGAATCTTAAGCAGGCTCCATGCCCAGTGTGGATCCTGACTTGGGGCTTGACCTCATGACCGGAGATCATGACCTGAGCCGCTAAACCAGTTGAGACACCCAGGTGCCCCACCCTTGTGTCTCTTAAAGTAAATTCTTTTTGAAGTATAAGATTCCAAAAATGTGTCAGTTATGTAGGTATATAGTTGTATAAGTTTTTAAGAGTGAGCATACCTGTGTAATTGGTAGTCAGGTTATGAAAAACTTGACTGTCTGCTGTAGCCCATTCTGCCCTCATCCATCCCCCACTGCCCCGCCTCCTGGGTACCACCATCCTGATTTTTAACACCACAGTTGAATTTTGGCCTGTTTTTTTTAAGAAAAGATTTTATTTATTTATTTGACAGAGAGAGAGATCACATGTTGGCAGAGAGGCAGAGAGGCAGAGAGGCAGGTACAGAGAGAGGAGGAAGCTGGCTCTCTGCAGAGAGCCCGCTTTGAGCCTTGACCCCAGGACCCTGAGATTATGACCTGAGCCGAAGGCAGAGGCTTAACCCACTGAGCTACCCAGGCGCCCTTGGCTTGTTTTTAAATTGTATTTGAATGGTATCTAGCTACATATCTTATATACTCATTTGCATCTGGCTTCTTCTGCCCAAAATAATGTTAGTGAAATTCATCTGTGTGGTTTCAAGAAGCAGTAGTTTATTCACTCTTAACTGTTGTGTACTGTTCCACTCTGTGGTTATAGATTCTGTCATTGGAAATTTTGGATTGTTTCCCACTTCTTGGCTATTGCAAATAATGCTTCTTTGAATATTTTAGTACATGTCTCTTGATAAATATATGTACTATTTTTTAAAATTTAATTTTATTTTTTCAGTGTTCCAAGATTCATTGTTTATGCCCCACACCCAGTGCTCCATGCAATATGTGCCCTCGGTACCCACCACCAGGCTTTCCCATCCCCCCACCTCCTTCCCTCCAAGACCCTCAGTTTGTTTCTGAGTCCAGAGTCTCGTGTTTAGTTTCTCTCCCCGAATTACCCTACTTCCCATTTCCTTTCCTTCTCCTATTGTCCTCTATATTACCCCTTATGCACCGCAAGTAAGTGAAACCATGTGATACTTGACTTTTTCTACTTGGCTTACTTCACTCAGCATAATCTCTTCTAATCCAGTCCATGTGGCTATAAAAGTTGGATATTCATCCTTTCTGATGGAGGCGTAGTATTCCATTGTATATATGGACCACATCTTCTTTATCCATTCATCTGTTGATGGGCACCTTGGCTCTTTCCACAGTTTGGCGATGTGGCCATTGCTGCGATGAACATTGGGGTACATAGGGCCCTTCTTTTCACTACATCTCTGTCTTTGGGGTAAATACCCAGTAGTGCAATTGCAGGGTCATGGGGTAGCTCTATTTTTAATTTTTTAAGGAATCTCCACACTGTTTTAGAAAGCGGCTGCACCAACTTGCATTCCCACCAACAGTGTAAGAGGGTTCCCCTTTCTCCGCAGCCTCTCCAACACTTGTTGTTTCCTGTCTTGTTAATTTTGGCCATTCTGACTGGTGTAAGGTAGTATCTCGGTGTGGTTTTGATTTGAATTTCCCTGATAGCTAGTGATGATGAACATTTTTTCATGTGTCTGTTGGCCATTTATATATCTTCTATGGAGAAGTGCCTCTTCATGTCTCCTGCCCATTTTTTGATGTGTCCATCTTCTTTTTGGATGTTGAGTTTGAGTAGTTCTTTATAGATCTTGGATACCAGTCCTTTGTCTGTAGTGTCATTTGCAAATATCTTCTCCCATCCCGTGGGTTGCCTCTTTGTTTTGTTGACTTTTTCCTTTGCTGTGCAGAAGCTTTTTATTTTGATGAGTCCCAAAAGTTCATTTTCGCTTTTGTCTCCTTTGCCTTTGGAGACGTGTCTTGAAAGAAGTTGCTGTGGCTGATGTCAAAGAGGTTACTGCCTCTGTTCTTTTTTAGGATTTTGATGGATTCCTGCCTCACGTTGAGGTCTTTTATCCATTTCGATATATGTACCATTTTTATTAGGTGTATATTTAGGAGTAGAATTTATGGGCTGTAGGGAATGCACGTGTGTTAAGCCTTAGTAGATAATGTCATGTTTTTATAACAGCTTTATTGAGATATAATTCACATATAGCATAGATCTCACCATTTCAGAGTGTACAGTTAGCGGTGTTTAGTCTTCACAGATTTGTGTGACCATCACTGCAATCAATTTTAGAACTTTATCACCCCAAAAGGAAACCTGGCTCTCATTAGTTAGTCACTTGTCATTTCCCTCAATCTCTCCAGCTCGAGGCAACTAGCAGTCCACTTCTGTCTCTGGATTTGACTGTTCTGGACATTTCATGGACATGAAATCATGTAACATGTGGTCTTTTGTGGCTGGCTTCTTTTACTTAGCTTGGTTAATCCAAGTTGTAGTGTGTATTAGTAATACATCATTTCTTTTTATGGTCAAATTATATTCCATTGTGTAGCTTTAGCACCTTTTATCCATTCATCAGTTGATGGACATGGGTTGTTTCTGTTTTATGGCTATTAGGAGCAGAGCAACACTACTATGACATACCATTTAAAAAGTTTGTCTTCCCTCTCAGCTAGTTTGTTGAGGAAATGGACAAGATTTGTACCTCTTTTTATCATGTTGCTGAGTAGGAAGTTGCTTTGTATGTAGTAGGTCCTCAGATATTAGTTGCATGATTAAGGCATAATTCTGTTTTTCTAATTGTGAGTGATCTCCTTTAGGTTCTTCCTAACTAATAAAAATTCATTGTTGGAAAGACAACACCTTTCTTTTCTGACTTAGAGGATCCCAACAATGAGGTTCTGGTACCAAGCAGAAGAAATAAGAGAAATTCTTTTTGGGGCGCCTGGGTGGCTCAGTTGGTTAAGCGACTGCCTTCAGCTCAGGTCATGATCCTGGAGACCTGGGATCGAGTCCCACATCGGGCTCCCTGCTTCTCCCTCTCTCTCCCCCTGCTTGTGTTCCCTCTCTGGCTGTGTTTCTCTCTGTCAAATAAATAAAATCTTATTTTAAAATCTCTGCCTTTTTTTTTTAATGTTTTATTTTTAAGTAATCTCTACACCCAGTGTGGGGCCTGAACTCACAACCCTGAGATCGAGTTCTACCGATAGGGCCAGCCAGGTGCGCCTCTAAAAGAAATTCTTAATTTAGGGGCTCAGATCCTTTCTGGGAAGTCAAAGGTAGAAAAACAGAGCAGGGCTTCTGTGTTGTTGGAGCTCTCCTACCTTCACACCTGTGCAGGCTCTGTAAGTTTGGGTTAGGGTAGAGGAGTTGTGGTTAATGCTGTAATGTTGACTGATCCCCTTTGATTCCATTGTCAGGAGAGTAGTTGTCATTCCCATGTCCTAATCACATAAACATAGCAAGTGCTAGGGTTCATTTAAGAGGCACAAGATTCTGCCGAGTGCTGAGACGCGACTCCGGTTGTGTAGTCAGGAAACTGAGAGGAAGGGGTCAGCTGATTTCATTTACTTGGGTGAGAAGCAGTTGGCTGTAGGGAAGTTATAAGTGGAGTTCTCCGTCTTTGATATTAATTTGGGATCACTTGGAACAGAGCCTCCCAAACTTGGCTGATTGTTAAAACACTTGAAAAGTTATTTTTAAGATACAGATTCCTAAGCTTTAACTCTGTTCCTGCTAATTCAGAATCTCTAACTTGGGGCCTGGCCGCAGTAGTTCCGGGAAGGCCAGTGGTGGTGGCATTTGTTTTTGCTACCATAGAAGTCCAGAAGGAATCTTGTATCTGACAGACAGAGGAGTGCGCTTTGGGAGAATAAGCTAGGTCTGGTTCCCTAAAAAAGGAGACTTCTGAAAAAGGAAAGAGAGGACATAACTTGTCCCTGATCTTGCTCATGCCTGTAAGCCGGACTCCTCCTTTTGTTTGGGTCAGGGCAGTTAAAGCTTTAAAGGATGTGACTAGAGTTTGAAGCATTTCCTTTTGCTGGGGAATAACTTCCAAAATTCATCAAAGGAGGAGAAGGGGAAGGGGCAGGTTAGAGGAAAATTTGCTTAATTCTGCCAGGCCTGGCTTTGTAGACTGCATATTTGGTAGAAATGGCTTTTTTTAGGCTTCAGCTTAGCGGTTCCTCTAGCCATTTTGGGAGTGGTTTTAAAAATAGTCATCTGAGTTCTAAATTTAGCAAGCAAAAGATCTTAATTTAAATTTGGTCTGTAGTTTTCTTGTGATATCATTGTGCCTGGTTTTGGTATCAGGGTAATAATACTGGCCTCATAGAATGAACTGGGAAGCATTACTTCCTCTTCTAGGTTTTAGAAGGGTTTCTAAAGGACTGGTGTCAGTTCATCTTTAAACATTTGGTAGAATTCACTCGTGAAGTCATACGGTCTTGTGTTTTGCATTTTGTTTCGTTTTGTTTTTGTAGAATGTGTTTTGATTGCTAATTCCATGTCTGTATTTGTTATAGGCCTATTCAGATTTTCTTCAAGTGCTCTTCATTCTTCCTTCCCTTTCTCATTGCCATCTGAGAATTCCCTTATGCATATATTGGCATTAATGGTGTCGACAGGTTTTTGAGGCTTGGTTCATTTTTCCTCATTCTTTTTTCTTACTGTTCCTCAGACTAGACATTGTTCCTCAGACTATCTAATTTAAATCGACCTATCTTCAAGTTCACTGATTATTTCTTTTGCATGCTGAAATCTGCTGGGTCCCTCTAGTGAGTTTTTCTTTCTCAGTTATTGAACTCCAGAATTTCATTTGGTTCTTTTTTAAAAAATAATTTGTGAGGCGCCTGGGTGGCTCAGTGGTTAAGCCTCTGCCTTCAGCTCAGGTCATGATCCCGGTGTCCCGGGATCGAGCCCCACATCGGGCTGCCCACTCAATGGGAGGCCTGCTCCTCCCTCTCTCACTCCTGCTGCTTGTGTTCCCTCTCCGGCTGTTTCTCTCTGTCAAATAAATTAAAATCTTAAAAAAAGAGAGAGAGAAAGAAACCATTTAAAAAAAATAATTTGTCTCTTCATTGTTATTCTCTGGTGAGCCATTGTTCTTATACTCATCCTTTAAGTTCTTTAGACATGATTTTCTTTAATTTGAGCATATTTAATATAGCTGATTTAAGTCTTTGTTTCCCTTTTTTCCTGTATGAGCCATGCTTTCCTGGTTCTTTTTTTTCTACTTTGGTAGTTTCATAGAATTTTCTTTTTTTCTTCCTTTTTAAAATTTTAACTCCAGTGTAATTAACATACAGTGTTACATTAGTTTCAGGTATACAAGATAGTGATCAGCCATTCTGTACCTTCCTCAGTACACATCATGATCAGTGATCTTTAATCCCCATCATCTGTTTCACCCATTCTCCCACTCGCGTCCATTGTGATAATAATCAGTTTGTTCTCTAGAATTAAGAGTCCAGTTTTTTGGTTTGTCTTTTTCCCTTTGCTCATTTGCTTTGTTTCTTAAGTTCCACTTATGAGGGAAATCATAAGATATTTGTCTCTGATTGGCTTATTTTATTTAGCATTATACTCTCTAGCTCTATCCATGTTGTTGCAAATGCAAGATTCATTCTTTTTTATGGCTGAATAGTATTCCATTGTGTATATATACCATATTTTCTTTATTTATCTATTACTGGGCACTTGGGCTGCTTCGGTAATTTGGCTATTGTAAATAGTGCTACACTAAACATAAGGGTGCATGTATCTTTTCAAATTAGTGGGTTTTTTTTATTCTTTGGGTAAACACCCAGTAGTGGAATTATTGGATCATATGGTAGTTTCGTTTTTTTTCTATTTTTTAATTGTATTTATTTATTCAAGAAAGAGTGAGCACGCATACAGGCAGAGGGAGGGACAGAGAGCAGACTCCCTGCTGAGCAGGGGGTCCAACGTGGAGCTGTGTCCCAGGACCCTGGGATCATGACCTGAGTCCTGCGGCATATGCTCAACCAACTGAGCCACCCAGGTGCATGTGGTAGTTCTATTTTCAATTCTCTTTTCTCAAACAAGGGGTCTCACATATTTATTACTGAAGCAGCCTACTATTGCTGAAGCATAGTAACAGTAGAATCATTTCCCCAGTAAAACTTGTCCATTGTTCAGGTAGTAGTGATGTTCACAGCGTGATAGAATATAAGCATGTGACCTTCATGCAGGATAAATGTGTGTGCCTTCTCCTGTGTGATCCCTTATAAACCCAGTTGGGTTCTTCTTCAGTTTCTCCTTGGAGTTGCACCTGATTTTATTACCAGTTTTCATCCTTTTCCACTGGGAATGGAATGATTCTGCTTTTGTTTCTTGGCCAGGCGTTGCTTGATCCTGAAAGTCTTCGGAGAAGACATGGTGAGGAACAGTCAACTGCCCATACCATGATGGTGGGGCAAAGGAGAGAGCTGTGTTCATTTTTTAAAGAACGTCCACACTGTTCTCCACAGTGGCTGTACCGGTTTGCATTCCCAGCAGTGCAGGAGGGTTCCTTTTTTCTCCACATCCTTACCAATGCTTACTGTTTCTTATATTTTATTTCAGCCAGTCTGACAGGTCTGAGGTGATATCTCATGGTTCTCATTTACATTTCCCTGGTGATGAGTGACATTGACATTCTGCATCTGTTAGCCCTCTATATGTCTTTTAAGAAATGTGTCTTTATGTCCTCTCCCCTTTTTTAGTTGGATTATTTGTCTTTTGGGTTTTGAGTTCTACAAGTACTTGACATATTTTGGATACTGACCCCTTACTGGAAATGTCCTATGCAGATATTTTCTCCCATTCAGTAGGATGTCTTCTTGTGTTGTTGATTGTTTCCTTGCTGTGCAGAAGCTTTTATTTTGATGTAGTCCCAATAGTTTATTTTTACGTTTGTTTCCTTTGCCTCAGGAGACATATCTAGAAAAATGTTGCTATGGCCAGTATCAGAAATTACTGTTTGGGTTCTCTTCTTGGGTTTTTACAGTTTTAGGCCTCACATTCAAAATAGTTTATTTTTATGTTTGTTTCTCTTGCCTCGGGAGACATATCTGGAAAAATATAGTTATGACCAGTACGGAAATTACTCTCTGGATTCTCTTCTTGGATATTTTATGGTTTGAGGCCTCACATTTAAGTCCTTAATTCATTTCGAGTTTTATTTTTGTGCATGGTATAAGAAGGTGGTCCAGTTTCATTCTTTAGCATGTATCTCACCAATTTTCCCAGCACCATTTGTTAAAGAGACTTCTTCCCATTGCATATTCTTGCCTTCTTTGTTGGAGATTAATTGACCATGTAATTGTGGGCTTATGTCTGGGCTCGTATATTCTGTTCCATTAATCTCTGTTTCTGTTTTTGTGCCAGTACCATGCTGTTTTGATTACAGCTTTGAATCTGGGATTGTGATACCTACAGTTTTTCAAGATTATTTTGGCTACTTGGGGTCTTTCGTGCTTCTGTACAAATTTTAGGATTGTATTAGTTCTGTGAAAAATACTTTCAGTATTTTATTGGGGATTGTGTTAAATCTGTAGGTTGCTTTGGGTGATAGGGATATTTTAACAGTATTTCTTTCTTCTAATCCATGAGCATGGACTCTCCATTTTTGTCATCTTCAGCTTCTTTCATTGCTGTTTTTTAGTTTTTCAGAATTCAGATCTTTTCCCTCCTTAGTTAAGTTTTTTCCCAGGTATTTTATTATTTTTGTTACAGTTGTAAATGTGATTATTTTCATGGTTTCTCTTTCTGCTGCTTCATTATTAACATATGGAAATGCAGCAAATTTCGGTGTGTTGATCTTGTATCCTAAAATGTTACTGAATTCATTTATCAGTTCTGATCATGTTTTGGTAAGTCTCTGGGGTTTTCTATATATAATATCAAGCCATCTGCAAATACGGAAAGTTTTACTTCTTCCTTACCGATTTGGATACTTTCTATTTCTTGTCTGAAGGCTGTGGCTAGGACTTCCAGTACTGTGTTGAATAACAGTGGTGAGAATGGACACCCTTTGTCTTGTTCCTGACCTTCGGGGAAAATGCTCAGGTTTTCACCATTGAGCATGATATTAGCTGTGGGCTCCTTCTGTAGGGCCTTTATTATGTTGAGGGATGTTCCTCCTCTAAACCTACTGTGCTGAGGGTTTTTATCACGAATGGATATTGTACTTTGTCAAATCATGCTTTGTTGTTTTTTGCATGTCTTGTAGTTTTTGAAAACTGGACATTTTAATAATGGGGCAACTCTGGAAATCAGAGTCTACCCTTTCCTCAGGGTTTACTGTTGGGTTTGTTACTGTTGTTTTTTTGGTGACTTTCAGTTCTGTGAAGTCATGTGTGGCCACTGAAGTTTCTGCTTGATTAGCGAAAGGTCAGCTAATGATTAGGCAGAGTATTTTTATTTATTTTTTAAAAGATTTTATTTACTTATTTGAGGGAGAGTGGGCAGGGTCAGGGGGAGGAACAAGTAGACCCTCTGCTGAGTATGGAGCCCAACACAGGGCTCCATCCACGACCTGAGCAGAAGCCAGGAGTCGGACCCTTAACTGACTGAGCCTCCCAGGCACCCCTAGGCAGAGTAATTTTAAAGGCCTAGAACGAGTAAGGCTCCCAGGCTTTGCAGAGATCCATTGTGCGTTTGGAGCGCACTTTCTTTACTCAGCCAGGCAGCTCACAGTTCTGCCTTAGCCTTCACTTCATGCTTGCACAGAATCTCAAGGTCAGCCAGGGGTGAGCCCTTACAGCCTTACTGGATTCCCTTCTGAGCATGTGCGCAGCTTGCACGTGCATTCCGGCCTTCTGGATTTCCATCTTAGGAGCATGTCGGAGACTTTTCAAAGCTCTCTGCACGTCTCATTCTCAAACTTTTCTTTTTAAGCTTTTTGGTTAGCTTATTAGCCTAAATTTTTATCCACTGCTCTAGATATCTGTGATATTAAACAAGTGCCTCTTACTGTTTTTGGTGAATGACCCTGGAGAAAAGGCTGTTTGTATTGGACAAGCTCTGAGTCAGTTCAGATGAAGATCGCCTTGCTGTGGCTTTCTAGGCATCTGTAACCAGGCTGGCTCATGACAGTTCCCTGGGAAGAGACGGGGCTCTGAAGGAAGGGTGTGTGTGTGTGTGTGTGTGTGTGTGTGTGTGTGTGTGTGTGTGTGTGTTTTTTGGGAAACAGGTGCGAGTGGAACTGTTTAAAGTGCCCCAACCTCACACTTGTTGAATTGTTCCAGTTCAGTGTTTTTTTCTTGAATAAACTCTGATTGCTGTAAAGCCTTGGTCAATTTTTAAAGTTTTGAAAAATTGATAATTTTTGCCAAGGTTTTATTTCTTTTATGTAGGAGAGGATTTTCAGATGTCCTTACTCTTCTGTTTTCACTGATGGTCACTTCTCTCTTCATCTAACTTTAGTGTTTTTGGAATACTTGCTAAAAGTAAATTATTAGTCATTGGGCAGTAATATCTGAATGCCAAGACATGGGGATCAGGGATTCTCAAGGAACCCATTTTATAATTACAGATACGAACGACTAGTAAATCTCCGTTCTGCTCCCCCACCTATGTATGTGCGTACACAGACAGACATGCATGTTGTTAAAAAGCAGCCGGTTTGCACGGGTGCGACTGTCCTAGTTGTTGGGATGTTGAAATACTTTGCTTGGCTCGCTGCTGTGCGATAACTGGAGGGTTACTCTGCCTCATGCCGCGGGCCCTGTGATTCTGCTGCATCTGAATGTTCGGTGCTTGTGTTACATCGTTGATGCACGTGTTGTATGGGTTCAGACTCGTGTGTGTGTGTTTACATGTGTAGGTGAATTTACATGTGGCACAGTTTATGTGGCATGGTTTGCATGTGTGACCACAGATACACTATTACATACACTACATATATGTACACATAATATACTGCAGAAGATTTTATTTATCATCACACGTGCAAACCATGCTACATATACTAGGAGAGACTTCTAAGGAAGTTTTAAGGGGTAAGAAGTGGCCTTTCGAGGTGTGCAAATTTGTGCTTTATGCACACACATATGTGTATGATGGCCATTCTTTTGCTCCTTGTCTCTTTCCTTTTCCTGTAATTTGTGGCTTCTCCACCTGCTTTTACCTACAATCATTGCCCACTTTTTTGATTATTTCTGGTGTCTATCTCTACCTCTTCTGAAATGGAGCCCGTGTGCTAAGCATTAGCGTTGTTAGGGGGCAGCATTTCATCATATTTTATGTGGCATTTTCACATTAAATCTTTTTTCTCTCCATAATCTCCACAACATCTAGCCCGGAGTTGTAACCCTCTGCTCAGTGGTTTGTGTTAATCTGTGGTGCTCTCTTGAGAGCATGTGGGGGGATCTAGGGCTTTTGTCATCTTATTCGACCTAATTGTTGCTGAGGATGAGGTGACCGAGGTCGCCTCTCTTTCCCGGTACCGCTGTATCATTTTTCCCGCACACCCCTGAGACACCATCTGTTCTCTTTCTCTTGCCTTCCGTACTGCAGCTGTGCCGCCTGTTCCTTGGGGGGTTCATCGTTCTGCTCTAGTCTGCCTGGGGCGGGGCAGGCACCACTGTGTATGGTCGCAATTCTTAACAAGCTCTGCCTTCCTCTGAATGCAAGGAACATCGTGCCGAACCGCCGGCTCTGCCTACCCCAGATTCTGCCCAGAGGTGTCTGATGGGTGATGAACTTAAAAGTGAACCCGAAGGAGCCTGGCCCTATTGAAGAACTTCAAGGTCTTCAGGCTTCCTCAGTTGGAGCCTGCACCCCCAGCCCTCTAGCAGAGGCTTTCTCCGTTTCCGCTGTCACAGACCTGTGGCTCACTCATCTCCCTGAGTCACGTTGAAGCTATTGCTTAGCCTTTCCAGTTTTCATTCATGTGATTTTCAGGGGATTGTGTGGGGCCATTTTCTGTTTTCCAGAACAGAAAGGGACGAGTGATAGGACAGACTTCTGCAGCTCCTCCGTGACTTGTCTGCGCACTCTTGTCCTGTCCTGTCAGGTTCTTAAAACTGGGATGGGGCGCCTGGGTGGCTCAGTTGGTTAAGCGACTGCCTTCGGCTCAGGTCATGATCCTGGAGACCTGGGATCGAGTCCCACATCGGGCTCTCTGCTGGGCGGGAAGCCTGCTTCTCCCTCTCTCACTCCCCCTGCTTGTGTTCCCTCTCTGGCTGTGTTTCTCTCTGTCAAATAAATAAAATCTTTAAAACAAAAAACTGGGGCAGCGCCTCTTAGGATTCTAAGCCCAGTGCTTACCATAGTTTGCTTAAGTGCTCTTTCTTTGAAAAATTCTGCATTTGGAAGGAATAAATCACTCCTTTCAATGTCAGTGGTCTGCCTTTGGCATTATCCTGTCACCAATGTACTTTATAAGTGGCAGGAAGTGAGGACAGCTTGGCTCTGCAGTAATGTGGGGGGAAAGTGAAGCCTTTCTGAGCTTTGGCTACTTCAGCTGGTAGACCTCCTGAGGGCAGTGAAAAGGTCCAGCCGGCCTCGAAGCCCAGACCCTGCTTCATCCAGCACCATCGTTCCTGCCCCAGTGGTCTCATTGGCAGATTGTATCTACACCAGACAGTCAGAATGGATTATTGATCCGCCATCTACCCCGGTGGCTATTAGCTCAAGCCTGAGAAGTTGGTTGGCTCTGCCAGGATCGTCTCAGACATCATTCTGTCAGCCTGGCCACATGAAAACCCGAGGTGCCTCACCTCTTGTGGAGAAGACCGCCGTCTTCAAGCACCGAATTGGTGCTTCCTGTACAGACTTGTGGAAACATGAGCAAACAGATGACCCACTTGGAGACAGGTGAAACTTCTGTAACCTCAGTACAAACCCCGCGAGCTAAGCCGGCATCCGAGGTTTGTTTCTGACGCTCAGGCTGAGACGAGGTAGACGGGGGAGCATTGATCCTGCTGCCTGGGCCGCACAGCATGGAGTCCGCGGCCTGCCCCCGAGCCACTTGCGCAAGTCAGAGGGCCGGAGCCAGGCTTGTGGAAACTGGAAGATCCCAGAGAAGGGTATTTGTGGCAGTCCACTTCCACCTAAAATGCCTTTCAGAGCAAACAATTGCCAGTAAGCTACTTGGAAAAAAAATTGTTGGCACCTGGTGGCTCAGTCAGTTGAGCGTCTGACTCTTGACTTCGGCTCAGGTCATGAGCTCAGGGTTGAGACTGAGCTGTGTGTTGGGCTCTGGGCTAAGTGGGGAGCCTGCTTTAGATTCTCTCTCTCCCTCTCCCTCTGCTCCTTCCCCCTCACGCTCCTGTGCTCTCTCTCTCAAAAAAAAAAAAGGTCAAAGACCTATTTAGAAAGAGGGAAGTAAGCCAACACTACTATTTCATTTGTGTCCCCAGTATTCAACTCAGACTTCACTGTGGATCTGTGAGGTTTTGTTGGCCATGCTGAGGAAACTAATCACCATTTATTATGTTTCTGTGTGAAAATGTGTTTTTAAGTTTCCAGCAACTGATTGAACGTTCAAGTTTTAGATTCTAAACAGGGGATATGTTTAGATTGCCTGTAATGGCACCTGGCTTTACCTGTGATAAAGTCTGATGCTCGTAAAGACCATAGTCAAAGAGAATCTCAGTATTGTTGACAAAGGACGCTTTCTAAAAAGTACCACATGTTCACATTCATGTGTGGCCCTTGTCACACTAATAAAGTCCCTCGGCCCCCTGCCAGTTTGGTTCTTCTGCCACTTCTAGCTGCTCTTGACCTCCTGAACCCACTTGCCTTCATCTTCATCATCACCTATGTCTGAGGCATGTCTCTTGTAATCTTTCACCAGGTTTTGGATGCCTAGCCTCTTCCACTTGACTGTTTGATGTGTCTTGTGTGCTTGAAACTCCTTCTTCTACATCTGATTGCGTCCCCCGATCTTCCTTGATCTCTTGTACCCTAATTCCATAACACTGATACTGTTTTGCTTTTTCGTGGTTTGTAGGAAACCCAGGACGAGTCAGCTGTGTTGTGGTTGGATGAAATTCAAGGTGGAATCTGGCAGTCCAACAAAGACACCCAGGAAGCCCAGAGGTGTACGTATCGGCGGCTTTTCTCTGTGTCCGTGGCAGGTGGGGGGGCGCTCCCTGCCTCAGCGGCCAGCCCGATAGAGAGATGGGGTGTGGGCAGGGGCACTCTGCCAGTAGGCGAACAGTTGGTGAAGCAATGTGTGGCTTTAGACACTTTCTAAACTATTCTGATGACAATTCTCTTCTGGGATAGTTGCCCTGGGAATCTATGCCATTAATGAGGCAGTGGACAGTGGTGACGTTGGCAGGACGCTGAGTGCCCTGCGTTCCCCCGATGTCGGCTTGTACGGAGTCATCCCCGAATGTGGTGAGACGTACCAGAGTGACCTTGCTGAGGCCAAGAAGAAGAAGCTGGCAGCAGGTGAGTTCAGGGGACATAACTATGTGCCTTGAAAGGAAAGACTTGAATCTATGAGGGCCAGCTGTAGGGAAATATACTTTAGTGTAGAGGCACAGTATTTAGGCTTATTTTAAAGCCCCTATGGTAATATCCCTATTAAAAATGTATATATATTCTCACCTCCCCAGTGTCTTGAGGGTAGCTATGTTAAAAAGGTCAATTTTCTGAAAAAGCAAGAAGGATCTAAGTATTTGACAATTTATCTTTCACAATTTATCTTTCAGACATTAGTTCTGATAGCCTGAGTCTATAGGAGTTAAAAGTAGTTTATCTGCAGAAAGGGGAAAAAAGATAAGTTTTTTCATCCCATTGCATGGCCTTTTTAAAAGTTATTAACAGGAGAGGCTAAATCGTTGAAAATCTTATTATCAGAGTAGTTTTCTGACACATAAGGTCATAGATGCTGACTTTGGAAGGAACAAAGTTAGTAAAGTCAGTTCCACAATTGGACTTCATATTTCTTTTTATAATGTAGAAATGAATGAGCTAAACGAGACACGACAAAGCTGTGATTTTCGAGGGACTTAGGATGCCCCTTCAGTCTTATGGATGCAAGGAACAGGTTTTGGGAATGGCTCTATTCCCAGGGATTGTTAGCCCTGGCCGGAGTAACCCTGCAGTGTTAGGTACGTGAGCTCGGGCATGTGGCTGTGGGTTTCTATTATCTTTCCTTTGTTTTCTGTCAGGAGATAATAACAGCAAGTGGGCGAAGCACTGGGTGAAAGGCGGATACTATTACTACCACAACCTGGAGACCCAGGAAGGAGGATGGGAAGAACCCCGGGACTTTGTGCAGAATTCAGTGCAGCTTTCTCGGGAGGAGATCCAGGTGGGTCACGTTTCCTCACAAAGGGAAGAAGCTGAGAGAATGTGTTCTAGAGCCAATATTAGGAGGACAGGGCCCTCGGCTAGACGTCCTAGACTAAGACTGTATAACGAACTATGTGGACTGGTTTTTTTCCTAGTGGTTGAGGGACTGACTAAGGGCCTAAATTAGTAAAGTATCTGAATTGTAGAATGAAGTCAGGTAAATTGTGTGCTCACTAAAAGAAAACTTGGATGATCAGGAAAAAAGAAAAATGAAAAGTTGCTTCAGCTCCTTGTTAAATGCAGTGACTGTTAATATCTCTGATTTACCTTTCCAGTCTTTTGTGACTGTCCCACAAACTCCAAACTGTGCTGTTTTAGAATGTAACCTGCACTTTCAGATAAGCTCAGCATTTTTTTATAGCTGTTTTTAAAGTGCTTTTTCCCCATCCTCTGTGTGTTTGCTTATGCTGTGTGTTCTTACCGGTGCTCATCGATACAGCAGTTCCTCAGACCTCCTTGGGTGCAGCAGACTCTTGTCTAAGCAGTGGGGGTACGGTCGTGGACAACACAAGTCCCCACTCTCATGAGGTGTCCCTTCCCTGCCATCTGTTTCTGTCAAACTTCTACCTGTCTTAAGTGTCACCTCCTCCATGATTTTTTTAAGTTTATTTAAGCCATCTCTATACCTCATGTGGGGCTCTAACTCAGGACCCTGAGATCAAGAGCCATGTGCTGTGCCCACTGAGCCAGCCAGGCTCCCCTCCTCGATTGACTCTTCTTAATACACCATTTCCTTTCCCCCTCCAACTTCATTTGAAGCCCCTCACCCCCCAAGAACTTAATAGTAATTCAGAATTGAACTGACTGGGATTTGAATTTCAGTCACGTCTATACTTGTCTCATGCCCACTTCTGGTTTCTAAGTGAGCCTCTAAATTTGCAGGGTTTGTGTGTCTTGTCCTTGATGGGTTGTTGAGCACTTTTAGCGTTACTTCATGCTGAGCTCTCAGGCATTAAACTGGAGTTGTCTAATGAACGTTAAAAGAGAACAAAAGGTATGGAGGGGAGATGTTCAGTGAGCTCCTCCAGGTCATAGTTAGAAATGTTATTTTTATTTTACTTCACTTATTTTTTTAAGTAATCTCTCCCCTCACCATGGGGGTCAAATTCATGACCTGGAGATCAAGAATCATGTGCTCTGCGGACTGAGCCCCCGCAGGCACCCTGAGACACATTCCTAACAGGCACAGAGATTCCTAGAGAGAGAGGACAGTACAGGCCATCTGCTTCTGTTGGGCAGCATTTCCCAGATCCTGGGGAGAACTGCGGCGCCCATGTGTGTAAGAAGTGAGATAGTCCCCTTATTCAGAACAGCTGGCAGAGGGATGAGTTTCTGTCGTGGGTTTGAAATTCTCCTTGCACCTTCCCGGTCGGTGTTTCATCTTCTCTGCTAATGATTTCACTGTGAGGAAATTTAACGAAAGCCCTCAAACTCTGAATTTTAAGTGGGATGTAAAGATGTGTCAGAGTCTCTGGCTTCCCGTTGTTCCCAGTGTGGTGGTGAAAACAGCTCAGGACTGAGGTCCTGCAGTGTGATGCAGACGGAAACAGGTGCTGGAAAAATAGTCATGTAGAGGGAATATTGAGGAAGCAGTTAATTTTGTTTGGCGGAAGATGGCACAGATAATATTTCAGCAGGCATGGAGAAGGGGAAGGGACTATGTGGGGAAAGGCCCCAGAGGACTGGGGGAGCATGAGCCATTTATGGGGAGACGAGCAGTCCTGGGCCTGTTCACTGGCATGTGAGAAGAGACTCAGGTGAGTTTCCATGGCCTAACATACCCCAGTAAGCAAGCCAGGCCACCTCTTCTAACATTAGGAGTGATTTTTAACTTTGCTTTGAGTCACACACCCTTTTGATCGGCTCATTAACCTCCACAGAGACCTTCCTACGTAATACTTTGCATATGGACCTAAACAAAATTTTATAGCAGAGGGATGTTGCTTCCCTTCCGTGCAGGCACTAACCTCCCTTAAAAAAACAGTGACTACCAAATTGGAGTCTCCCACTCTCCACTTCTGCGCTTTCAGTCAGTCTGGATCTTCACAGAATCCGCAGTCGTTTTCTTCTCCAAACCTCATCGTTCATCTTGTCTCTGAGTTCCTTCTCCCAGTTCCTCACCCACCTTTTACTCTTCTCCTCTCATAGTTCCAGTTACTCTCATAGGTAACCTGGATCTGTGCTTTTCTGAAGTGTGTATGTGTGTGTGTGTGTGTGTGTGTGATTCCCCCAGGGATCTTAGTAAAGTGAGATGGATTCTGTGGGAGTGAGATGAGATGAGGCCTGAGAATCTGCGCTTCTGACCGGCTGCTCCAATTCTCTGCCATGGGCCACAGGGTGTACCGAGTATGTACCTGCATACATCGGCCTGTCGCCCTCATTGTAGGAGGGGAAAAAAAAAGGAAAATATTTTTAAAGCCTATGGAATTTTCCAGATTTGGCCTTGCTGACAAATTTGTCATCTTTCTTCTTACTGAATGCCTTGAAAGTTTGGCCCCTCACTAACTCATTCCCCATTGCTGTTCATTCTTAGCTCACAGCAGTGTGGTTTCCAGTCTAGCTTTAGTAAAACTCTTACTTTAGAACTTACTGATGGCCTTTTAATCGCCAGGTTCACTTAGGAGTTCTCTCCCTTAAACTGGTGACTCATTTGGCCTCCTTAGTGCGATTCTCCTCTGGCTTTCCCACTTCCAGGGGCCCCTCGTCAATCTCCCTCGCTGCCTGCTTTCTCTCCCTCTGCTGACTCGCACCAGGAGGCCCCTGGCCGCCTTCTCTTGTTCTGCTTGTTCTTTCTCTGGGGCCTCATTCAGGTCCATAGCTCTAGCCCTCTCCTTTGCACTTACGAACCCCCAAATCTTGTACCTGCAGACTTTAGGCCTTCTCCTAACCACCAGCTCTACCTTTCCATTTGCAGTCTAGACCTCCAGCAGCCACCTCAAACACGGTCTCACAGGAAAGCAGTCTGCACTAGTGTATAAAGGTGTATTTTTTTCTGCCATAAAATAATTCTGGAGTCAGGCAGGCCCACGAAGGCAGTCCCACAGCCGTCTGTCCCGGGGCTCCGTCTGTCTTTCTATTCTGCCATCGTTAGCACGTGGTTTCCACTCTCAGAGTCACCTTGTCATCCAGAATGACCTCTTAGAACATCAGCCATCCAGTTACCAGTTCAGGCAAAAAGTAGAAGGAAAGGAAGGAGAGCAGAAGAGGCAGGATGCACCCTGTCTGTCGCCGTTCAGGAGCTGGCCCAGAGGTTTTCCCAGACTGCTTCTGCATGCACCATGCAGCTGCTTCCATCCCCAGCTCACGTAGTCTTTTACCTGCACATGTTGGTGGCCAGAAAACAGTACCAGGGCTCTGATACCAAGGAGAAAGGGAATGTGGCTATGAGGGAGGTAACCAGATGTGCCCACCGTTCTCACTGCTGCTGCCCCTGCTCAGCCCCAGGCCGCCCCTCACTTGGGTTACAGTAACGGTGTTCCGATGCACCCAGTCGGGCGAACCTGCCCGCTGCCCTGCTAACAGTGCTGCTTCTCTAAAAGTAAGTCTCCTTGCTCTGCTCGTCTGTTGGAAGGTGTGCTGGTTCCCTGGTGCCTGTGGTCCCAGTCCACACACTCAAGGCTACCTTTCAAGGCCATTTGCAATCCTGCCATTCCCCTGCGGTGTCCTTCCTCCATTGTGACATTCTAGGGGCTTCTGGGGCTCGGTACCCAGGCCTGCGTTGTACCTGCCATTCTGTCCTCTCGTCCACAAGCACCCTTCCTGCACACAGTGTTGGGTAGGTGAGTTTGTAAAGATCATGTGTGTTTTTGTAACTTTTTTTTTTTTTTTTGGACGTGAGAACAACTTGGCCCTGAGAAATAAACCTGAAGTCTTCATTCCCACTGCTTCGTAAGAGACGGACTGACTTAGGAAGCCATGAGGGTTGGTGTGCATGGTTAAAATGTGCAGTCCCCACTATGTATGGCCTTCAATGTGACCGGATGCTTTTGCAGAGCTCCATCTCCGGGGTGACGGCTGCGTACAACCGAGAACAGCTTTGGCTAGCCAACGAAGGCTTGATCACCAAGCTGCAGGCTTGCTGCCGTGGGTACTTGGTGCGACAGGAGTTCCGATCCAGGATGAACTTCCTGAAGAAACAAATCCCTGCCATCACCTGCATTCAGGTATCCCAGAGCCCATTCTGCAGACCCTGGGGGGAGGGGGAGTCGGGGGGGGGCTTCTGGAGGAGGGGTAAGAAGCAGGCAGCTCTGACCATTGACACGGAGGGGTTTTTGCCCTCTGACTTCTTGGTCGCTCCCTTTTTGACAAGTGCTTCTCCTTTATTATTGTTGTGATCGGAATAATCAGAGTGTGTTGGATGGTTTTCTTGGTGAAAGAGGCCATTCTAGTGTCTTCTAACACTGTTCCTTTGTTCAGATTTGAATCTTGAGGGAAACAGCGATAAAACTAAGACTACAGTGACAGGGTAGCATGGTATCATGGGGAGAATTCCAAGTCAGGAATCAAGGCCCACCCCTGCCAGGTGGTGGTGAGCCCCTCTAAGTTTGCTTCCTCGTTCGTAAATGGAGATAATAATACTTAACCTTCCTCACCTGATTTGTTGTAAGGAGCCAATAAGAGAACCTGTGTGGGTGCCCTGGAAAGGCCGGAAGTGCTGTGCTAACATCAGGGAAGTGGGAGGTAGTTTTTAACTCCCTCTGATCCTTGGTAAGTAATATGTCCACTGTAATGTTTGATGCTTTTAGTCACAGTGGAGAGGATACAAGCAGAAGAAGGCGTATCAAGATCGCTTAGCTTACCTGCGCGCCCACAAAGATGAAGTTGTAAAGGTATGGTTGTGTGACAGCATTTCCCAGCACGGGAAGTGAATGTGCTCTGTGATGTGGAGGAGGACTGTTCTAATTTCCAGGGTCCCTTCTCCACAGATTCAGTCTCTGGCAAGGATGCACCAGGCTAGAAAGCGCTACAGAGATCGGCTACAGTATTTCCGAGACCACGTAAGTATCCTCGGGTATAAGGATTGGTAAAATTAGGTTTGCTCTATTTTTTGGCGAGCAAATGGACAAAGGAATTTCTTCTTCTTTGTTCCTTAGATAAATGACATTATCAAAATCCAGGCTTTTATTCGGGCAAACAAAGCTCGTGATGACTACAAGACTCTCAGTGAGTAACTGTGCTCCGCAGACGAGTTTGAGGCCGTGGTTGAGAGCCACCAGGTTCTGGGCATTCTCCACGGATCTCTTTTCAGGTCCTGAAGGCAAGGCTTGGGGGCTGGGCTGCTGCTTGTGATGTAGGTCCCTTTGCTAACCTGTGGCTAGATGTCTGGATGCTTGCTGTCTTAACTGTTGTCATAACACAGCGATAGCCTGACTGAGGAGACTACACTTGCCTGTTGTCTTTGCACATCTCAAAAATTAACAAGTATCTTATGTGTGTGTAGAGTTACTTTTTCAAGACAATGCTGATGTTTCCCCAAGACTGAGAACTTCTGATAATTGCATTACGTGTCTCACACACGCTTTCTTTCTGTCAGTCAATGCTGAGGATCCTCCAATGATTGTGGTCCGAAAATTTGTCCACCTTCTTGACCAAAGTGACCAAGATTTTCAGGAGGAGCTTGATCTTATGAAGATGCGGGAGGAGGTCATTACCCTCATTCGTTCTAACCAGCAGCTGGAGAATGACCTCAATCTCATGGATATCAAAATTGGACTGCTCGTGAAAAATAAAATCACACTGCAGGTATGGTCCGGTGCCAGCAGAGGCCGTGGGACCCTTTATCCTGCTGGGCCCCCTCTGCCTCACCCATTCTGATGTGCTGGAGGCTGGCTTTCTTCTCAGCTAATGCCTTGCATTTTTTAAAAATTACGTAGGAAACACAATAATTCAGTAGCAAAATTTTAAATGAGGAAAAGCTATAAAAATCATCCCAGAATTCCACCACCCACGGTCATTTTGTATCTTCCATTTTCGCTTACTATTAGAGAATGAGGCGCTTCACACATGGTCACTAGTCATAAATACTGTCTTTAATGGGAGCACCGATCATTTAGGTGTTTTTATTACAAGTTCACGTTTGTATTACAAGTAACATTGCAGTTAATGTTTTAGTGAATATGTAGCTTTTATGGTATTTAAGACTTTGTTTTTAATACGGATTCCCAGAAGTTGGTTTTCTGAGTCTGTGGACATTTTTGTGTGCAGGTTCTTTTTTTCTTTTTTTTTTTTTCAGATAGTATTTATTCATTTAAGAGAGAACACAAGCAGAGGAAAAAGCATACTCCCCACTGAGCTGAGAGCCCAGTGCAGGGCTCGATCCCAGGACCTTGGGATCATGACCTGAGCCAAAGGCAGACACTAACCATCTGAGCCATCAGGCTCCCTGCTGCAAATTCTTAATAGGGAAGCGGAAGTAGGAGATTTGATTGGTGTGCTGAAAATAGGGTACAGTGTAGTGATTCTAAAATAGTTAATGGGATCTGCCAGTGCAGCAGACTTTCATGCAAGTTCTTTTGATGTTCCAAGACCTTTCCTGCAGTGCTCAGTTTCATCTTTCAAAGCCTTTTGATTTATGTGTATGTTTTCATTTCTAGGATGTGGTTTCCCACAGTAAAAAACTTACCAAAAAAAACAAGGAGCAGTTGTCTGATATGATGATGCTAAATAAGCAGAAGGGAGGTCTCAAGGCTTTGAGCAAGGAGAAGAGAGAGAAGCTGGAGGCTTATCAACATCTTTTTTATTTATTGCAGGTGAGTGGCTCCCGGAGTTGGTCTTGTAAGGTTTAGCTTATTTACTTTCCCACAAGAAAACCTTAGCTAACATACATCGCAGTGCGAGTATTTCTGGCTTTCTCTGAGGGGTGAGCAAAGGGCTGTTTTATTTTTCCTGATTACTTCTGCACATCCTAATCCTTCAGGTTCAAAAAAAGGTGACTATATCTGTGCCAGCCTTTATATTATCTAGAATTGACGTATCCCTTGGTTTTATTTCAGACGAACCCCACCTATCTGGCAAAGCTGATCTTTCAGATGCCCCAGAACAAATCCACCAAGTTCATGGACTCCGTCATCTTCACCCTGTACAACTACGCATCCAACCAGCGGGAGGAGTACCTGCTCCTGCGGCTCTTCAAGACCGCACTCCAGGAGGAGATCAAGTATGGGCGGACGGCTGCCGGGCCCCGGGTCCTGCCCCGCTGGCTGACCACTCACAGCTGCAGATTCAGGCCTGCCTGTGCCTCTGCTCGATCTCAGTTAACACTGGGATCTAGGTCAAACACTGACTCGAGAAGCTTCTAGTTCTTAAACTTCGAATAAAAGTGTTGCTGCTTCGAGGAAGTGGTAGAAGAAGAGATTGACTAAAGTGACTTTAGGAAGATTCTATCTTAAGATAGGATTTTTAAAAAACAGATCCAACATGAAGGTGCCACATTTTTATCTAACAAAGAACCTATTTATGTTACTGTGGTCGAGTTTGCAAACAGCAGGAGGGGCCTGGTCCGTGTCAGGGAGTGTTTCTAGAGAAAGAGGACGTAACCTTCCTTCCAACGGTTTCTCTTTGTAGGGGATGGGGGTCTTTCTGTAAGTAGGTATTCTATCTTTACATTGTTAGATTCCATAATTAGTTTAAATTGAATTTGTATCTGGTGTTTTATAGGTCAAAAGTGGATCAGATTCAAGAGATCGTGACAGGAAATCCTACAGTCATTAAGATGGTTGTGAGTTTCAACCGAGGTGCCCGGGGCCAGAATGCCTTGCGACAAATCCTGGCCCCTGTCGTGAAGGAGATTATGGACGACAAGTCTCTTAACATCAAAACTGACCCTGTGGATATATACAAATCTTGGGTTAATCAGATGGAGTCTCAGACAGGAGAGGCAAGGTAAGGCAACCGCGATACCTTCTCCTTTGGCATTTTCGGTATTTTTTTTTTTTTTAAGCAGTTAACCTTTGATGTATAAAAAAATAATTGTTCAAATAGTTTTTCCTTACAAACCTCTTCTTTACATTGTTGACCTGGTAATTTATCCACGTACTTAGCAAATACTGAGTGCTTACTGTGTGCCGTGCATTGTGTAATGAACGAAACAGACAAGCCCTCTCCCTCTGTTCATAGTTTCTTGCATGGGAGAGACAGGTACCTAAAAGCGAAATGACAAACTGAGAGTTTTATGAAGTTTCGCCTCGGGAACTATAATGGGGAGTACAAGAGGGAGTTAACTTAGGTAGAGTGGTTACGGAGAGCCTCTCAGAGAAGGTGACATTTCATGTAACTGAGGCCTAACGGTTAACATGGTGCCAGTCTTGCTGAGAGTAGGGTGCAGGCTATTCACCTGTAGGCACTCTGAGGTGGAAGGAGCTTGGGGGTCCAGGACCTGAAGGGACACTGGCGTCACTGAAGTTGCAGTTGGACGGGAAGACTTAGGTGCGTGACATCACTGTGTTTCATTCGAGGACAGGGAGATGGTGTGGGTAGCTCTGGAACCCTGGGGCCGGGTTGGACTAAGATAACTTGGGATTTCTGGGCCAGGGCGGCTGTTTAACCACCAGTAGGAGTGCATCTGAAGAGAGGTGTGTCAGTAGAATGCGCATGATGCTGGGAAATTACAGTCCAGAGAGCCAGCGTGTGTCTCGTTTCATCCGGCTTGAGTGAGGACGGAGAGGGTGAGCAGCTTGGTGCAGGTGGCTTTTCCTGGCGGTTGTGGAGCAGGGCGAGGTCGTGCGTGAAGTTCTCTGCAGCTGAGGAGGGGTGGCTTTCTGTACCGTTGCTACTCAGGGTGTGCTCTGTGGACCAGTAACTGAAAGTCCTGTGTCTCTCAGCACAGCGTGGAGTTCAGCTGGTGTTTTCATAGCCACGCTTTCTCAGGGAAGGAAGCAGTGTGCTGACTACATCCTGGCTCGGGCTCCTTCCCGTCCCGGTCTGAGTTGGGGACTGGCCCAAGCTGCCTCCCTGAACAGTGCTGCCCGACATCGTGCTGTCCAGGTGTCTGGCCCCCAGGCAAAGGGGAAGGTGCGCTCTGGATAGGGAACAGCTGCTCTGCTGACTCTGAGAAAGACCTTATCCCCTCTGGAGGTCACTGGGCACCTGCTCTGTTTCTCAGTAACGTGTGAGTCTGTCACCAGGAGGCGGGTCATTGCTGGGTGTGGTGAAAAGTCCATTTTTGTTTTGCCCTGTAACCTGAGGCTCCAGTCCGGGAGTGTGGTTGACAAGTGCCGTGAGGGATTGGGAAGCTTTGCCTGCAGCCCAGGTCATCCCTGCGTGACAGGGCCCTGGCTCCAGGGTGCTGAGCTAGCCCTTCTCGTGGTCACGAATCAGTCTGTTTCAGATCAGAGTTCCGGTAGGCATGCCAGGGTTGTTGGTGTTTTCCTCTGTCAGCGCCTATCACAGACTGTTGTCTTTGTTTTTCATAAAAATGGAAATTGCCTTCAGCACGTTTTTTGCTAGTGTAACGGTGCAGTGGGAGCCGATCCTGCCTGCAGGGATTGTGGATAATTGAGCTTCGGCCAGCAGACACACAGACTGGCACCTGCTTTTCTCTTGGGAATGTTTCCCTCTAAAATCTGAGAAATGTAACGTTCTGTTCTCTGATGTCAGTCATTGTTATCAAATGTCATTTACAAAAAGTTATACATTTTGTTGATATAGTATGTATAGAACACATAACTTGCAAATAATAAAATATATGATACACTTACAAACTCCACATAGCCACTTGTTTCAGACAGAACACATTGATTTTTGCTGAAATCTGGTGTTGGTAGTATGCTTAGTTGTAATTCAGACACAATATGACAGATGGAGTTGTGTCCCTGTCTGCTTTATCTGTTTGCTACTGCTCCTGTGACAAATTACCACAAACTTGGTGGCTTACGCCAACAGAAATTTACTCTCTTGGTTGTGGAGACCGGAAATTTGAAATCCGAAATCAGGATCAAGCGGTGGGAAAGCAAGGTGTGGGCAGGGCGGGGCTCCCCCTGGAGGCTCTAGTGGGAAATCTGTCCCTTGCCTCTTCAGTTCCCCAGGGCCATTGGCATCCTTGACTTGTGGCCAGATCACTGTAGTCTGTCTCTGTGGTCACGTTGCTCCCCTCTTCTCTGTCAAATCTCCCCCTGCCTCTGTCTCGTTAGGACACTCAGGATTGTATTTAGACCACCCAGATAATCTAGAATAATAGTTACCACTTTTTGACTTCGTTGACGGTATGAAACCTTGATCCCAGCATTTTGTTTTTGCCTTTCAGCCCCTCCTCTCCTTCCCAGTCAAGCCTAGCATGTCTGCTATTTTCCTGCTGGTTTCTTTAGACTCTCTCTGAGGGATCTTAACAGCTCCTCAGGTTTCAGTTCCTTTATGTAACTGTCACTTCCCTCACTAATACCCAGAGGGTCACCACATCCCACTGATTATGTCCCCTTAGCATCTCAGATCTGCCCCCTTGATCCCCATTGCTGCACCCGTGTTCGTGCCCTCATTATTTCTTATCAGGCTATGGCACTAACCCATCTCTTCATCTCTGACTGTCCATCTTTCATGCATTCTTCATGATTGGCCAGAGAAATCTTCTGTGTTCAGATTCAGGGCTCCTATCTTCTAGTGGCTCGCCCTGGCTTCCAGGAAAGTTCAGACCTTGCGGTGTTACGTATGGGGCCCTCCACAGCCTGGCCCCTTTACTTGACCACTTCATTTCTCCTTCTCTTCCATTGCTCTGCATTTGAGCTTCCTTCCTGGAGGACAATGTTTCTCCTTCTTCCTTGAGTTCTGGTGTCCATTCCTCATGGAAGTTTCTCTCCATTCTTCCCATCTGAGTGGCCACCCCCCCGCTGTGGCGCTTGGTTGGTGGCTTATTTATGTAGCACAGTGTGTTCGCCAGTGTGTGTATGTCTCTGCCACCAGACTGAGAGAGACTCGGGAGGCTGTCTTGTCTTATAATAGCTTTTATCCCAAGGGCCTGTCACAGTGCCTGACACATAGTTCGAGGCACGCAGTTCACAGCTGGAAACCCTGAGCTCAGATTCTGGCCCCACTATTGACCGGCTCTACGAGACCAAGCAACTGATTTTCTGGGTCTTTTTGTTTCTGAAAGACACGGTTCTGCCTCAGGCTGTTCCTCACTATTACCTAACACAATTGGGGTGATTTTTGCTTTCCCAGCAAACTGCCCTATGATGTGACCCCTGAGCAGGCTCTGGCTCATGAAGAGGTCAAGACCCGGCTAGACAACTCTATCAGGAACATGCGGGCCGTGACGGACAAGTTCCTGTCGGCCATCATCAGCTCTGTGGACAAAATCCCGTGAGTGCCGTGAGTTGTGACCTCAGATAGAGCCCCGTATGAGTGCCCTTCTGCCCCCCGGCTACTCTCATGGAGTTTTGTCCCTCCCACAGTTACGGGAT
The DNA here is from genome assembly GCA_004023965.1 of Spilogale gracilis. Classification (NCBI taxonomy): domain Eukaryota; kingdom Metazoa; phylum Chordata; class Mammalia; order Carnivora; family Mephitidae; genus Spilogale; species Spilogale gracilis. The sequence continues at coordinate 363,453 of PITA01000025.1, forward strand.
GCGCTTCATTGCCAAAGTGCTAAAGGACTCGCTACACGAGAAGTTCCCCGATGCCGGTGAGGATGAGCTGCTGAAGGTAAGAATGTGGATGCTGGCACATCTTTGTTGCACGTCCTTGATCTCCAGCAGCCCTTTGAAGAGAACGTTAGAAGACCAGGCCCGACTGAGACCTTCATCAAGTGTGCAAGCAGAGATTCTAGCAATAGCTCCCCATCGGTTGTGCGCTCTTGAAAGTGATTGTAAATAGTAAATGATATCTTTCTTAATCCCCGTGTAGTTCCTGTATTGTTTGGCACACAGACATCCAACAAATAGAGGAGGAGGATTTCCTGTCTTAAGATACATTTCTCAGTCTTATCTTTTTGCTAAAGAATTGCTCCCTCTGCTGGTGGCCGGGTGAATGGCAGCAAGCACCATTGTTTCTGCTAAGGCTGTTGCTGATGACTCTTTCTTACTCGGCTATGCTCCTTCCCTGTTTGTTTGGGGTTTTTTTTTCCCCCCTTAATCTGAACGCTTTTTTCTTCTCTCTCCTAGTTCTCTGCTTTCCTACAATGAGGCCTCGATTCTAGACTTTCTATTCAGGTGAATTAAAAAAAAAAAAATTTTTTTTTTTTTTTTTTGGAATGAAACTCCAGGGGAAATGCTGTGACTGTCCTTGAATTCTTCTGTGGAGAACATGTGTGTTGAGTGACTTTAATTTCAGAGGCATGAACTTGTCCACTGTTGAAGTGTGCAGCATGAGGATGGTGGGGGTAGGACAGGTTACCGTGGGTGGCAGCAGCCTGATTGGCTGCCGTGACAGAGGATGCCCTAAAACACGCAGTGACAGACTTTAAGTCTGTCATCGTTACCTTCTGAATCTGCTCTTTCACTGTAGTGATATTCAGTTCGTTCTCATTTTCTTTTTCTCTGTATCCAACTGAGGGATGTTGGGTTGTTTTGGTCTCAGACCTTGAGCGGTGCGTGCGTGCCATGCATGTGTGGGGCATGCATGGTGTTTATTTTTCCTCACAGGACTGCATTTTCTGGTTTTCTTTGCTAGCAAAGTCATCTTACCTGCTGGTTTTTAACAGCCGTCTTCCTTTTTCATCTGTTCGCAGATCATCGGTAACCTGCTCTACTATCGATACATGAATCCAGCCATTGTCGCTCCCGATGCCTTCGACATCATCGACCTGTCGGCAGGCGGCCAGCTCACCACGGACCAACGCCGCAATCTTGGCTCCATTGCAAAGATGCTCCAGCATGCAGCTTCCAATAAGATGTTTCTGGGCGATAATGCTCACCTGGGCATCATTAATGAATATCTCTCCCAGTCCTACCAGAAATTCAGGTAGGGGGGGAAGGAACAAGATACTTGTGGGCATGTTTTTATCTCTGAGTGTGAGGGCAAAATCAGATACCGCACTTAGCTCTCCCTGGACCCTGCCATGCTGCGGGGTATGTGTTTGACGTGCTCTTAGCCCCTGGGGGTGAAGGAGAGCATCTTGAGCTCTTAAAGTTTATTCCAGCGGAATCGACTGCACTTAACAGAGACGCAGGGAACCTGCGCTAGGCCTGTGTTAACTTGTAGTCAGAGAAGAGTTGGAGAGTGCTTTCAGCATTTGTAAATTAAACATCCAGTTGTGAGTTCAGGACATTGTCTTAGAGATAAAATTGGTTTGCCTAATGACTCCAGTGTTTGCAAACGTTTTTTTAAATTACGGGTGAGCAGTTCCTGTGGGTGGTATTAAAACTGGGTGGAGGGAGAACCACCCCGCCCCCCAGGCCATGAAGTGCAGCAAGCACATGCAGCTCATCGGGAATTACTGGATTGTGGTCTGCGCTGAACTCACAGCTCCGGAGGTTTGTGGGGTGTCTTCCCATCAGCTCCGCATATGTGTCACCTGGGGGTCTGGCTCTCGTGTTTATTTTCAGACGGTTTTTCCAAACTGCTTGTGATGTCCCAGAGCTTCAGGATAAATTTAATGTGGATGAATATTCTGATTTAGTGACCCTTACCAAACCAGTGATCTACATTTCCATTGGTGAGATCATCAACACCCACACTGTGAGTACTTTTTCTTTAATTACTTAATTTTGTTGCTCTGTCCTTAATTACCTTCCCTGGGTGTTGCTTACCATCTCTGAAAAGCCAGATACCTCACCTTTCTTTGATCTTGGTGACATCACATCTGCCTTGCTTCTCTTTGTGTATTAACAAGATCTGCTAAGTGTCTCCAAGTGATCTCAGGCCCTCTGCATCAGAATCACCTGGGCTGATGGTCACAAATGAAGTGCTTGGACCCCACGAAAGGTCTGCAGAAACAGAGTTGCCACGGGTGGGCTCCACAGTTACTGTTGTGAGCTCTTGTCTATCGTGGCCCTCGGTGTTGGTTTTCCAACATCTAAAATACCTACTTTATCCTCTGTGGCCCTTAGAGTGGTTTTCCCTTGGGTGCTCCTTTTTTCCCCCCAACATTTTTTTTTAATAATTTTTTTAAGGTTTTATTTATTTATTTGAGAGAGGGACAGAGAGAGGGGGAACATAAGCAGGGGGAGTGGCAGAAGGAGAAGCAGGCTTCCCACTAAGTGGGGAGCCGGCGTGATGCCTTACGTGTTACATGGTTTACTTGGGTTAGTTTGCTAGGGAGTGGCCTGTCAGCTCTTCGAATGCAAGAGCTTTGTTATCAGACCCCTTCAGTGCTGTTCGACCTCGTTGGTGGGGCTGAGGGCTGATGGGCTGAGTGTCGTACTTGGACTTGACTCCTGGGTGTTCAACGCAGCTCCTGTTGGATCATCAGGATGCCATTGCTCCGGAGCACAATGATCCCATCCATGAGCTGCTGGACGACCTGGGCGACGTGCCCACCATCGAGTCCCTGATAGGTAAAGTTCTGGCTTAATGACCCGGAAGGTGCTGGAGGAAGGCTCGAACCACAACCTTGTTCGTCTCTGCACCTCTCCAGCTCTGAGGGAAGAAAACAGATGGGGCCCACCCCGTCTGTGAGGAACTGAGGTCCAGTGGAAGAGAGACTTTTAAATGTGGATGTTGTACACACAATCCTATAGTTAAGTTAGAAGTCCTATAAAGGAAATGAACAGGATATCTTGGGAGAGATTTGTCATGCTACAATGACTGAAATGACTTGTTAACATTTGTGAAATTGTTTTATTATGGATCCTTTGCTCTTATCATTTGGCATTTAGCTTCTTGTATTTCTGAGCAAGAGCGTGTCCTTGCCACAGCGTACACGTTGGCTTATTCGAGTATCTTCTTAGGTCCGCATTTTCTTAGCCTTGTATTAACATCTCTCCTGTTTCTCCTGTCTTTGTTATACTGATCCTGTCTACTCTCCCCACACTGTAGGAGAGAGCGCTGGCAATTTAAATGACCCCAATAAGGAGGCGCTGGCTAAGACAGAAGTGTCCCTCACGCTGACCAACAAGTTCGACGTGCCTGGGGACGAGAATGCAGAGATGGACGCCCGGACCATCCTGCTGAAGTGAGTACCGGAAGTGCTCCCAGCGCGGGGCGCCTTGGCGGGCACATCCACTTGCTCCTACCTGAAGCCATCACCTTGACCTTTTGAGCCTGTCACGATTCTCGTCCACCGGATCTGTGCTACTGGGCATGGGACTTAACCTGCCTCATTTGCTAATAAGAGGCTGAAGTGAAATTTACACCTGAGAAACCCTCCGCCTGTGGTGCCCACGCTGTTGTCGCACAAGCCAGCCTGGGGCCTCGAGTGCCTTGTGTTGGCAGCTGCCCGCGGGGCCTCTGTGAGGCAGCGCGTGTCCTGCTACTGCTTAGCTCCATCCAGGGGAGCGTGGGAGACCTGGTGACAGTGACACTCTTCCCCCATCTCCTTTCAGCACGAAACGGTTAATTGTGGATGTCATCCGGTTCCAGCCAGGCGAGACCTTGACTGAAATCCTAGAAACCCCAGCCTCCAGTGAACAGGTAAAACGTTGAACAAGGGGCACAGGTGCTCCTCTCATTGCTGTGTGCCACGGGGGAGGGTGGGACCCAGACGCCGGGAGACCAGAACACACTGACTCCGTCCATGAGCGAGGCGATGGCCGGGGCAAGGTGGGGGCGGGCCTGCGGAGGAAGTTGTCGGTTCCTACGTCGAGAGGCAGAAGCCGTCAGGGCACAAGGCTCATGGCGCATCCTGCGCATTGTGTGTGTTCGTTGAATGGAGGCGGGATCAGCAAGTCTGTCAAGTAACAATTGAATATTACCATTTCATTAGAGTTTGGTTAAGTGTCTTGGTAGATAGAAGAAAAGTACAGAACGTAGCTCCTAAACTCAATGAACTCAGGATCTAGTTGGAGAAATGTGGCATATAGACCTGAAATAATTAGGAAACCATTAAAAATTGCCTTTGATGTTGGCTATACAGATGCCCAAAGTTCAGGAAAAAGCCAGCGAGAAGCAAAGCATCAGGAAGAAGCAGAACTTGAGCCACACTTAGGAGGCATGGATGGGATCTGGGGGTGCTCATAGACGAGAGGCATCATGGGCAGGAGAGTCCTTGCAAACAGTCATGAGGGAGGGAGGGGCCTGATGTGATCGGACTGATGTTTCTAGAATGAACATGGTGAGTGAGAGAGGAGAACGAATTAAATAGAACCCATGATTAGCACTGGACAGATGCAGAGTCAAGAGCTTTTGTAACCTTGGGACCATTTACTGCTGATCAGTTAGGCTGTGCTCTTAGAGCAGACAGTAGTCGACAGTCCAGGTGTGGGATCAAGTCCTAGTCGCACTGGTTGGGGGGCAACTAGGCAGTGGGAAGGGGTGAATGAGGCACTTCCCGTTTGACCCCTTTTTGCTTTGTAGAATTCAAAAAGTAGGTAGTTTCAAATATCGAGCATAGGAATCCTTTTTGTTAGACGAGAGTTTCTTTGGAAGCATGAATATAAAGCAGGAAAAATGGGAGCTGCTCTGGCAGCACTGGAGTGGGGCCCTCACAGCCCCCACACATCCCTGCCCCCGGGGTCTGCACGCCTGTGGGAATCCCTTACAGCCGCACCAAGGACCTCTTGAAAACCACTGTTTTTGTTTTTAAGATCTTATTCATTTATTTGACAGAGAGATCACAAGCAGGCAGAGAGAGAGGAGGAAGCAGGCTGTCTGCTGAGCAGAGAGCCCGATGCGGGCCTTGATCCCAGGACCCTGAGAACATGACCTGAGCCCAAGGCAGAGGCTTTAACCCACTGAGCCACCCAGGCGCCCAAAAATCAACTCACAGCTTTTAGATGCTGTGATTGATTGCTGACTAGATGTGGGGGTGGGGCAAGAAGAGAATCATGACCGACCAGTGCGCCTTGTTTAACGGGAGGAAGTTTGAAGCAGGAAAGGCGGGCCCAGTCTTTAATGAGAGCCTACTGTTAGCTTGGTGCTTTCACCTGTGTTCTTTCATTTCCTCCTCCGCTATCCCTGTGAGGTGAGTCTTTTCATCCTCACATTACAGCGAGGGGTCTGAGACCCTTAGAGGTCACATAACTGGTCCCAGATTATCCCTGTATTGAGGCAGAACCAGCCTGGATCAAACTGTCTGACTCCAGGGTCTATGCCCTTCATCGTGGGTGATGTGGAGTGGCCTTGACATCAAGAGAAAAGGGTAGTCTGGGGAGGGAGTCGCTCCAGTTTGGGAGCATCCCGGTACAAAGAGTCCACAGTGTGGTGCCAGGGCCTTAGCCGCAGAGATGTGGGCTCTGTCAGCATCGAGGTGATCAGTGAAGGACTGAGAATGAACAGTTAGAGGGAGACTGCCCTGGGTCCCTGGGAGGTACCAAAGCCATGCCTAGGGCAAAGAGAAAATGCAGAGGGTATGAACAAGGTGACAGTGAGGAAAAGGCACTGGATTCGGGGTGGGGGGTGGCGATTGGCCACAAGAGCGGAGATGCAGAAGCCAGATTGCAGGGAGCTACAGAGAGCAGAAAGTACCAGAAGAATGGACAAGCAGTGGGGGTCATGTCTAGCAGGGACCTAATGGGCAAACACTGGATGTTGACTGGGAAAGAAAAACCAAGGGGAGGACTCTTCATTCTCTAGATACGGGCATTTGCAGCAGGCTTGCTAGCAGAGGGAGGCCTTCAGCGTGGTGCAGCCTGGCCAGGCTGGCAGAAAGCGTCAGCAAGGAGCGACTGAGCCCTGGTATCACCTTGGTGTGCTTAGAACATTCCCCAGTGGGCGAAGCTGTGTTTCAGGGAGAATTAAATGGCTCTCATGTCTCAAGATGTGATAGGAAAAAACTGAGGGGTTTTGTAACCACTGGAGCCCAATCTCCAAACTGTATGTGATAATTCAGGACAGAAGTCCTATGAGGCCATGTGACTTCATCAATGTAATCTCTTCTAGATGAAGAGATCTGCCTGTGCTGTGTGCAGTTTCTCTGTCAGTTGTCGGAGGGTGGATTTGTTCCCTGTTTCCAGAAGGGAGTTTCAGAGCTGTAGAAATCCAGGTGTGGATATGCTGTGTAGACTCAGGTTTTGGATTGGTGTGGTGAACTTGCCGGCAGCTTCATCCTCTTCTCTGTGTCTATAGGAAGCAGAGCATCAGAGGGCCATGCAGCGGCGAGCTATTCGTGATGCCAAAACTCCTGACAAGATGAAAAAGTCCAAATTCGTAAAGGAAGATAGCAACCTCACTCTTCAGGAGAAGAAGGATAAGATCCAGTCAGGCTTGAAGAAGCTTACGGAGCTTGGGACCGTGGACCCAAAGAACAGATACCAGGAGCTGATCAACGACATTGCCAAGGTACTGTTGGGGAGGGCGAGGGTGGGGAGGGAGGGTCTGGCCATGCGTAAACCTGTCTCAGCGGCTTGTGCAGTGACCGTAGTTGTTCACATGACAGCTGCCTTCAGTGCACAGGCAGGTTAGGGTCCTCTTTGAGGGGTTGTTGTAGGCTTTTCCAGCACGAGGACTTTGCCTGCCCTTTGATAACTTATTCCATGGCCTAATTCACTAGGGGAAGACCCTAATAATTAGAGCTTCCTGTGCCTCAATTTGTCTTTGGCCTTAAAGAAGTCCTCTAGATCTTTTTAATGATTACTATGACAGATAAATTCCCATCCAGTTGGTCATGAAGTCCCTGATTCGTGTGCATCTTCACAAGTAAGGGGCTCTGATGGGGGCCCAGAGTGTAGGTGTTCACTGCTGGCCCAGTAAGGCAGCACCATGCACACCAGGGAGCTTGGTAATTGATGCGGTAAAGTGATCTTTTCTTCCCTCTCCTGGCAACGTATTTAAAAGGTTAAACCAGCTTTACAAGTAAATCCAAAGAACGTGGAAGTCTGTAAAAGTAACACATTCCCCCTACCCTAAAATACAGATAGGGAAAAAGATTGATGAGATCTGAATTTCTTTGCTAATTTTTGAACATAAATTGCTGTCTGTTGAGGCGCCTGGGTGGCTCAGTCGGTTAAGCATCAGCCGTCACTTCTGCCTCTGCCTCTGCCCTTACCCCCGGGTTGTGCACACACGCGCTCACACTCTCTCTCTCTCTCTCTCTCTCTCTCTCTCTCTAATAAATAAATAAAATCTTTAAAAAAAAATTGCTACCTGCTAAAAGTGCGATCATTCAAGCAGTTAAGGATTGCTGGGCTTTACCATGGATGATTTGGGAAGCACGTGGTACCTACTGTCATTTTCCTAATTTTAATAATTGTGTCTCAGGACATTCGGAATCAGCGGAGATACAGACAGCGGAGGAAGGCCGAGCTGGTGAAACTGCAGCAAACGTACGCCGCTCTGAACTCGAAGGCCGCTTTCTACGGAGAACAGGTGGATTACTACAAAAGCTATATCAAAACGTGCTTGGATAACTTGGCCAGCAAGGGCAAGTGAGTGTTTGGTTGTTTTTTTTTTTTTCCAGAATCAGTGTCAGGGGAAAAGAAGTAGCGGCAACTGAAGTGACCTTAGAAGTTCTTACTTAAAACATGCTATGTCTACTTAATGCTTTAACTCTTGATTTTGCTTCTGATTACTGAGTTCCATTTGTTGTTGTATGATGTAAATAAATAATGTAGAGGGTACTTCAGGGATGATTATTTCTAACCATCCCTTGTTCTAAAGTATCTTCTTAGCCCTAGAAATGTAAGAATCATGGAGGGAGGTTACAATAAACACCGCTGTACCTTACCTAGATTCACCTATTTTTGGCATTTTGCCACATGAGCTCCCCTTCTCTGGCTTCATTACTCTTTTGCCTGCACCCTGGCATTCTCTTTCCTTCCCTGGAAGACTGAGGTGAGGCAGGGCTGATGTGCAGGGATGAAAATCAGGCCCACCCAGCCCAGCCTTCCAAGGTGGCTTCTGTGACCTTTTGACCTTCCCCCCTTCCTTTTTGAGCAGTTCCTGACTTCATATAGGCACAGGTGCTCCTGGTTCAACTTGTGCTCCTCCCGCACCCCCAGGCTGGGACTTAGCTATTTCTCCAAGCATTCCTGGCACTTCCTAAGGAAGAATGGTATTTAGAGACCAAGATCCAGGCACTAGATGTGCTCATTGCCACAGGGTTGTACTTGCTTCTAGACATTTTAAGCAGACAGAACTAGGCCCTCCTTTCTTTTTTAATGGCTTTGTGGTACCCCACTGCATACAGAGACACAACAATTGATGTAATCAGGTCTCTAATGATGGACATTTGTGTTGTTTCTCGTTATTTACTTAAAAAACATCAGCACCAGCTAACCTCTTGTACATAGGTTATTTTGCAAATGTGTGCATATTTTTGAGGATAAATTCCTAGATGTGGAATCACAGGATCAAAGATTTCATACAGTTGTAATTTCTAGAGATCTTGCAGTTGCCTTCTATAGTGGTTACTCCCTCTGTCTGACTCATGTACCAGCATTCCCACCCTGTCTCTTGAGACCCTTCTGTGGGAGCCCCAAATCCCTGGTTCTCCGGGGGTTTCTAGTCTTCCAGTGTTTATTTTTGAAAATCACTTCTTATTATTCTAATTATCCCAATAGCCTCCTAGGGTCTGTCTCTCTTTCCTTGTTCCCATTCCTCTGTATTCTACACTGGTTTAGCTTCTTCTAAACATTACTTATTCCGAGATATATTTATTTGTGCCCTGCTGAGCCACGGGGCTTACAGGGATTCCCTTGAGGTTCAGTATAGTTCCTTCAGGTTGGTGTTAGAAGGTCTCACACCTCACTTGTAGTTGCTGGGTGTTGAGAGGGACCTAGGCGGATGACACAGACTGTTAAATTCCTGGTGGGTCTGCAAATACAGTTAAAGGCAAAACCAGTTTAGTAATGTTTCCCCTGTCGTGTAGAGATCGCTCAGGCTAATCCCAAGACTTATGCTGAGAACCAGTACACTCCTTAGGCTGTCGTATGGGAAGTCCGTCTTCTGACCTCATATTCTTGAACTGTCAACACACTTGTAGTACACACTTACAGATAGAAAGTGATATGGCATGATTTTTTAATAGGGTCTCCAAGAAGCCTAGAGAAATGAAAGGAAAGAAAAGTAAAAAGATTTCTCTGAAATACACAGCAGCAAGACTACATGAAAAAGGAGTCCTGTTGGAAATCGAGGATCTACAAGTGAACCAGTGAGTATTTACTTTTTTACTTTGTCTTATACATTGACTTTATCACCTTTTCATCTCACTGCCTTTATTTCTGTTATGTGGGTGGTCATTTTCGTATATTCTGTCTACTTACATGTCTATTTAGGTGCAGCACTAGGCCTAATAGCCAGAGTTAATTTGTCTGTCATAGAAGGGAAAGTATTTCTTCTCATTTTTTTGTGGACTATTTGCTCCAGGCCGTGTTTGTACCTGCTTTTATGGTCCCCATCTTAACCTTTCCTCTTTAAAGTAGGATGCCATTTCTTATTCTCCTGTGTAAACCAAGACTAGATAAGAATAACAAGAAGAGGAGTTTACTTTATTCCACTTGAGGCTGGGAATTAGGCACTTACCCTCCTCTCTCCTGGATGGCTTGCTCCCCACCCGGTCCCCTAGGGCAGCCTGGCCGTCGTCACCAGCCCTTGGCCTTGTGTGGGAGAGCTTGCCGAATTTGAGTCTGTTAAAACAACAGGTTTGCTTGAAAAAAGAAACTTTAAATTTTCTTTTTTTTTTTTAATTTTATTTATTTGTCAGCACAAGCAGAGAGGAAGGGCAAAGGGAGAAGGAGAGGGAGAAGCAGGCTCCCCACTAGGCAGGGAACCTGATGTGGGGCTCAATCCCAGGACCCTGAGATCATAGCCTGAGCCAAAGGCAGATGCTTAACCAGCTGAGCCACCCAGGTGTCCCTGTTACCTGCTTTCAAATCCTCCAGCAGCATATTAAAAAGAAGAAAGACAGGCAAGAAATGGAAGACATTTGGACAGTAGAAAATAATGACAAAAAGAAAGGAAGAGGTATAAATGTGAGACAGACTCAAAAAGTGCAGGAAGTGTCCAACACAAAATTCTTCAAAAGGACCAAGTTCCCCAACTGAAAAATGGCCAGAGAAAATACAGATAAAAAGCCATGATTCACACATAACACACAAACTCAACCAGTCTCTAAAAATTCAAAGCTTTAAAATGGGATACTGTTTTTGAACTACTGAATTCAAAAACATGGAAAGTATGTATTAATTACTGTTTCTTAAATTAACATAAAGTATATTATTTGTTTCAGGGGCACAGGTCTGTGATTCTTCAGTCTTACATAATACCCAGTGCTCATTAACAACGTATACCCTCCCCATGTCCATCACCCAGCCACCCCATCCCCCCCAGTCTATTGTTAGATTTCAGCAGTGGCCACGGGGAAGGCCAGGAGAATTCCTAAGATGTCATCCCTTCAGAGTACTCCCCTCCCCACCAGCAACCCTCAGTTTGTTTCCTGAGATTGAGTCTCACATGGTTTGTCTCCCTCTCTGGTTTTGTCTTATTTTTTCCTGTCTTCCCCCATGATCCTCTGCCTTGTTTCTTAAATTCCACCTATCAGGGAAATCATATGATAATTGTCTTTCTCTGATTGACTTATTTCACTTGGTGTAATACCCTCTAGTTCCTCCTACGTCGTTGCAAATGGCAAGATTTCATTTTTGATGACTGCATAGCATTCTGTTGTAGCTATACACCACATGTTCTTTATCCATTCATTTGTTGAGGGACATCTGGGCTCTTTCCATAGTTTGGCTACTGTGGACATTGCTGCTATAAACATTGGGGTGCATGTGCCCCTGCGGATCACTGCATTTGTATCTTTAGGGTAAAACCCAGTAAAAACATGGGAACTCATTTTATTACGCAGTGATGGCAAGGAAGTAGTGAGATAAGTAAGCACTTTGGCATACGTTTCTGAAACTGCTGCAAAAGAGTTCAACGACATGTAAGTTAACACTTTTTTAGCTGCTATGTAAAGCAGTGTGGCGGTTCCTCAAAAACTTGAATACTCCAGCAGTCCTACTTTGGGGGCATTTATTCCAAAGAACTGAAAGCAGGATCCCAAAGAGATATTTATACTTTCATGTTCATAGTTGCATTATTGACAGTAGCCCAGAGGTGGGAGCAACCCAGATGTCCGCTGACACAGGTGGAAACACAATGTGCCGGGCAGACACGGTGGAGTATTTATTCAGCCTTATAAAGGAAAGAGATCTGTCCCCTACTACGACAGGGATGAATCGTGGGGACGTTATACTAGGCGAAATAAGCCACGTCGTGAAAAGACAAGTGCTCTGTGACTCCACTTGTAGGAGGTGCCTAGAGGAGTCGAACACATAAAATCGGGGGGTAGAATGGTGGTTTCCAGGGCTGGGAGATGGGAAAATGAGGAGCTGTCATTTAATGGATATAGTTTCAGTTCGGTAAGATGAAAGGCCCTGTATATCTGCCCTACAATAACATGAATATACTGAACACTACTAAACTACACACTTAAAAATAAGACAGTGAATTTTATGTCTTGTGGTTTTTATAATGAAAAAAATTAATACTTTGATCAGAAATTCCATTTTAAGGCATCTATCATAAAAAACTAATAAGAGGTAAAACCAAAGATTTACATCTAAACGTGTACCACAAGTGTGTAATAATGTAAAAAGTAAAAATTAAGTGTTGTACAGTAGGTAACTGGTTAAAATTAACTATAACTTGGAATATTGTGTGGCCATTAAAAAGGATGCTTTCAAAGAATGAAAAATTCTCAAAATGTTGTCAGAGAGAAGCTGGGTTACAGCTTATGCTAAAAAAATAGGTAGATAAGTGGGTGATTAGATAACCTCTGTGTGAACAGGCACAGAAGAACACGCACTAATTATTTTAGTGATTATCTTTGGCTTGTGAAATTATAGATGCCTTATCTTTTTCCTCATGCTTTACCAATTTCCAAAGTTCAGTAATGAATATATATTATATCAGATCAGAAAAATTAAAGCAGGGGTCGCCTGCTTCTTCCTCTGCCTGCTGCTCCCCCTGCTTGCTTGTGCACGTTCTCTCTCTCTCTCCCCTTCGGAAATAAATAAATAAATTTTAAAAATCTTAAAAAAAACAAAAACAAAGTAAACTGGTTAAAATAAAATTATCAGAGGAAGTACCTTTAAGGAATGACCAGCGAAGACCTCCTTTGGAGTCAGTGCGTGGATTTCGTGACCTCTCTCACAGCTTCTCCGTGGCCTCTTTTGCATCATTTGTGGTTCTCAGCTCTGTTCCTAGGAGATAAGTTTGCTCCATAGTTGAGTTCTAGAAATCTGGGCTCATGTACTTTGATCTCCCGGGGAGCAACACCTTCTTTTGTTGCCATAAATTTCCAAGCTTGTAACACAGTGAGAATGAGTGATACCTTAAATGGTTTCCGTAAACAGCAGTGTATCTTCGGTGGTACTTGGGTACTCAGTGCCTTTGTATCTAGGGCAGCTCCTCTCATGGCTCTCCTCATTCTCACCCCTTTTTGTTTCCTTACACACTTCTTAGAAACCTCAAGCATGCATGCATTCACACACACACCTTTCCTCCTCTTGCCTGTCTAGTTCCCTCTTGATTGTGCGTTTATCATTAGATTTCAGCAGTGGCCACAGGGAAGGCCCAGAGCATTCCTGTGACGTCATCCCTTCACAGGCCTTCTTGGCCTTCTTCAGTGGTCCCTCTTCCCGTGACACACGAGGGCTGCAGGGAGAGGTTGCCAGCCTCTCCCAGTGTCCAGGCGTGTGGTAGAGATCAGCACCACGTTGCTTCGCCTGTAGAAGTACTGGTGGAGACCTTTATTTTTTACCCATTTTCACTCTTGAAGACTTTTTAAAAAATTTTTAAATTTTTATTGATGAGAAAAAGAAGAGAGCACGAGACGGGAGGGGAAGAAGCTGACTCCCCACTGAGCAGGGAGCCCGATGAGGGGCTCCATCCCAGGACCTGAGCCGAAGGCAGGCGCTTCGCCGACTGAGCCACCCAGGTGTCCCTTGAAGATGGTTAATCTCCTTTCTACATTTCATAAAATCCTTCTATACGATAACGTACAAATCACACCCTTCCGATGTTATGTTTCAACAGGTTTAAGAATGTTATCTTTGAGATCAGTCCAACAGAAGAAGTTGGAGACTTTGAAGTGAAAGCCAAGTTCATGGGCGTTCAGATGGAGACGTTTATGTTGCATTATCAGGTGGGTACACAGCACGCAGAGCTGAAAGCTCTGTCTGTGAGGTGGTTGTTCTCCACGAGGCGGGGGAGCAGGTGAGGAGGGGCTGGGTGGGGGTGGCCGGCCGCACACGGGAAAGGAGTGAGGCCTCCTGTGTCTCTGTCGTGGTCTGCGCGCCCAGCGAGCCCTGGCAGATCGGTACGTCTTCGCCAAGCTTCTGTCTGGCGCTTCTGCTTCGTGTTGGTGCCTTGACCTTGGACAAATGCGTAAGTATTGATAGTAGAAAATTGTTAGCTTTTTCAGTAGCTCGAAATCTTTTCTCTCATTTTGATTCGATGTAGGGGCTTAAAGATGTATTTCTGACAGGTTTTGTGCAAATTGCGTCTTTGTAAACTGAATCCCATTTTAAGTTCAGAGAGACCTCTGCAGTGAATCATTTTATGACATAATTTTAGCTGATTTATATTCTGCAGTATCTCTAGTTTTTACACCTTAGCAAAGCCCCAGGTACTGCCAGGCCTCCTGGGCTCTGTCCAGGCTCATGCACTTCGTGTGTGTCCTCGTCAGCCCCATCGTCTTCTCACTGCTGTACTCTGTCGGCCTAGCCAGGGGCCCCCTCTGCACCTGCTGACCCCCCACCCCCCACCCCTCCCTTTTCTTCCTCCACATGTGTTACCACTCTGCCCAGGGTCCCCCAAACTGTGAGCTCCGTAAGGACCATAGTGTGTCTTCCTTAGCCTTTTCCGTGATGAGTAGACCCTCCAATGTGTTAGCTGAACAAAAGGGAAATGATTCTGTGGTGCACGTGCCCAGGTGCTTCGGCAGGAGACCCCATCAGTCCCTCAGGCTCCCCGGGGCCGTGCAGGCCCACCAGCCAGCCTTGGGCAGTGCGCCCGTCTGAGCACAAGTGCGTAAAATTGGAGTGAGAATCAGCTGTGAGGTGTTATGTCGGCACAGGTGACACACCAGGGCCTTCATTCTCATGGAGCTGCTAGGATTTTTCCAGAAGATGAACCGGTTCAACTTTGGGGTTCTTTTGACTCTTGCTTTCTCATCACCTCTCTTCTGAAGTTCACGGGTGAGACCGCTCGCCCCCTAAAGGTGCCCTGGATGGTGGAGGGCCATGGGAGAAGCAGGGCGTCACCCTTGGGCCAGATCCACTCGGTCCCACTCGGTAGGCACCTGATAAACATGTTGTCCTTTCTCCCTTGCCTGCAGAACGTAAAAGCTTTCTCACGTGAAATAGAAAGTAAGTGGACACCATTGCGACGACATGAGTGGCTGTGTCCTGGTTTTAGTGATGAGTGTATTTATCTCAAATTGAAATGCCTTCACCATCTGCAGGTGACCCGTCACTTAGACAGACCAGAGGCACATTATTGTCACTTCTGAGATAGGAAGTATGCGTGATGAATGAACATGCAGTATTTTTCTTTCCCGTTTTGTGTCTTTTGGTATGAACCGCATGACTTCTTAACTCCAAATGGACCAGAAAACTCTGTTGAGCAGTGCGCCCTGTTCTCGAGCTCTCGGGGGTCGAGCAGGGGATGGTTCTGCAGTGGGGCACTCCTTTCTCACCCCACCTCACATCCGCCATTCCTCATTCCTTCTCGGTCCCTCCTCTGTACCTCATGTCTTGTGCCACCGGCTTGTTTGACGGTCCGAATGTTTCTTTGAACAGGACCTGCTGCAGCTACAGTACGAAGGCGTTGCGGTCATGAAATTATTTAATAGAGCTAAAGTAAATGTCAACCTTCTGATCTTCCTCCTCAACAAAAAGTTCTACGGGAAGTGATTGATCCATTGGCACCCGCCCAGAAGGACGAAGGAAAGAAACTCCTCCCGGTTCCCTTTCTCGGGTCCTTCTTTCCTCGTTGGAAGCAAAGACCCAGCCCCCAACAGAGCCTCAACCTGATACACTCCCAACGCCCCACTTTGAACCCCTCCCACTCTGATGGGACTTCTGTTGCCCTTTCTTCCTAGTGAAATTGTATTTCAGGCTTAGTCTGACCTTCTTGTTCCTTCCTTTTCTTCCATCACTTAGGAAGGAGTGGACGCTCCACTAAACTCCCTCTCCGTTGTTATGGTCTGAGAAGCTGCATGACTCTATTGTAAGCTTTGGTGTTCGTGTGAGTTAGCAACAGGGATGGTGGGGCTTGAATTCTTGTTCTTTGGAAGTGGGAGCGCTCAGCACTAATAACAGACACACATGGAAGGCACACAACTCAGATGTCAGGTCATCTCCAGTCACAAGGTTGTCATTTAAAGGTGAAGTCCCTTTACAGTTCCATCCCACCCACCCATCAAATGGAAGGATCCAGGGGCTCCTTGGTCCTCTTCCCTTCTGTTTTCCTTTATGCGCAAGAGCTAACAGACGTCACTGTTCTGCGTTGAGGCAACCTTTCTAGCAAAGGGGAGACATGGCTTTCAGATGTCACCATTGCGGGCTCTGCTCCTGTGTGCCTTCGCGCTGCGTGGAGGGGCCAGCATGCGGGAGGCCTTCCCGTCCCCCCCCCCGTCCCCCCATCCCTTGCGTCGAGTGTGATTGTCTTCAAAACTGTTTTCTATCTCCAGAGTGCCTTATTAACGTGTAGATTTACTTCTTGAAATATGGGTGATAGGAATTTTAAAGATTTATATATTGCTTTAAAAGCTTTTAGAATACTGTAAGAAAAGGGTTTTTTAAAATTGGCTTATTTGTATATCTGAACTCTTAGGACTTTCTTACATAGCTACAACACTAGGGTATATGTGCGGGGAGATGACCCTGCCTTCAATAGACTGAGGCAAAACAAGCAAAACCAGCCAGCCGATGGCAACATGCTGTTAAGGTCGCTTTTTCCCTCTGCTTTCTCTTCTCTTGATATTTTAGGAGCTCCCATTTTTCTGGGTTTCGTCAGAAACAATTCAATTCTAAACATTGAGTTTAGGAAACTTTTGTTATTACATAAAAAGTCATATACTTAAGCAAACAACTGTTTATCCAGGAAAATATGTTGGAAATCATGCCACTGAGCCTCCATTTTGTCTGATGTTTTGGTTCAGTACTCTTTTATCATTAAACATAAAGTTTAACAAAATAAACTTACATTTAAAAATTTATTGATGTATATTGAAAACCAATAAACTGTTTCGTTAGTAACATGACGTGATGTGTCCCTGTTACAAATGTAAGCATTGCAGGTGTGTGTTTCCTGAGAGACCGTTTCCTCAGTCCGGCCCGCCCCGTGCAAGTGTGAGCCGCCGAGTGTTCGCACACCCAGCCGGGACGGGGGCGCCCCGGCAGCTTCACCTGGTTTTTTACTGTATTTTTGAAGATTTTTTTTTTGGGGGGGGGGACATTTTCCTCAGGTCAAAAGCTGATGCTGTGACAGGTAGCATCACCTCAAAAGCTGAGACCAACCACAGCGTCCCCCCTTTTGCCTGAACAGGGTACCCATCCCACATGCCTTCCACAGATGGAGAGCCAGGTGCACAACTCCGTTAATAAAACACGGTCTTTCAGCGGTTTGTGAGGACTGTAGTTCCCTTGATGCCAAAGAGCACAAGCTGCATCTCAGGGTTTCCGTGCTGGCTGTGTGGCATCAGGGCTCGGATCGCAGGGAGGGCGCCAGAGGCCTACGCCAGGGCCTTGAAACCACGGAGCTCCTCGGTCCCCTATTTATTAGCCCAGCCTTCTCTGTCTCGTCCCTCTCCCTCTGACCCCCTCCATGGCGATGGAGACCATTACCACCAATTCCCTTCCAGCCATTTGGACCGCCCACCAGACTGCTGCACACAATCGCCTTTGTGTATCTGTATGAAATAAAAGGTCATTTGTTCATGTTTGTGTTTATTTTTCTCAGTTTCATTGTCAGCAGTTCCTGTTCAACAGCGTTGACTAGAGCAAGATTTAATGATTGGAAGCCACAACAGAAACATCCCCCTTGCCCGTCTTTCTGAAGGAGCAAACCCAAGTCAGCTACCCAGTCACTGAATTACGGCAAAGCGACGTTTGAGCCGTTTTTAAGTGTCATCCACTGTAATTAGCCTCACTGGAGAAAGAGGTCGGGGGCGGGGAGAGCTCCCCACCTAGGACCAGGAAGTTCAAAGTCACTGGCATCTGATCCCTTCTGGGAGCAGCAGCCCCCAAGGTCCCTCTGGGGAAGTTGCATAAGAAAAGGGTAAACAGCAAAGAGGGGGAGGGGGAGTGGCTTCCTTTTAGGTGAGGCCCCAGGGGACAGCCTCCCTCCAAAATACCAATAGGTGTTTCAGCATCCCGGTGTGTTTATAAACTGGCCGGGCGCTCTAGGAAAATTGGGGACTAGGAACTAAGAGGGAAAACAATGCCTCTAAACCGCAGTGGGAAGTGGGACATGGTGGTCCGTGTGAGTGGAAGAGTGGTGTGCACCGCGGTAAGAGCAGGGTCCCCCCCCCCCAGCCCTGTTTTTCTCCTGAAGTGGGGGAGCTGCTCTCTGTGGCTGCGACCCTGAGACAACTTGGGCTGTACGTTGTCCTGCAGAGAAATCAAGGGAGGTAGAAAGGTGCTTAGCAGGACCAGGGGAAATGGGAGGCAGGGACTGCGGGGACAGTGAGTGGGCCCGCCTGCAGGCACGCCCCTCCCACCTTGCCTGTGCAAGCCCACGGGGAATCCGGGCAACCGGACCCCTCCACGGATTTTAAATTTGACACCTAAATTTTGTAACCTTTAAATTATGAAGTGTGTAACTGCCCACACACTGACACGTCATTTTTTAAAGGCATGCAGCAGACCCTGCTGGCTGTCTTCACGCTCAGTGCTCACCAGTTAAGTGCCCTCACTCTCTGTCACCAAGCATTGTTGCAGTCTTACTAATAATCCCTATGCTGTCTTTTGGTTTTTTGAAGATTTTATTTTTAAGTCATCTCTACACTTACGTGGGACTCGAACTCACTACCCCAAGATCAAGAGTTGCCTCTACTCCAACTGAGCCAGCCAGGAGCCTCTGTATGCAGTACTTTCACTTCCCATGACTTACTTATTAGAAGTTTAGACCTCTGAATCCCCTTTATTTCATACACCCACCCACAGCTGTCAATGTGTTCCCTGTAATAAGTAAGAGTTTATTTTTTTTTTCTTGCTTTATTTATTTTGGGGTTTGAATTTTTTTTTTTTTTAGCTCCCATATGAGTGAAATCCTATGGTATATGTCCTTTCTCTGACCGACTTCTCTTGGCATAATACCTTGTAATTCCATCCATGTCATCTCAAGTGGCAAGATCTTTCTTTTTTATGACTGAATAATATTCCATTGTGTGTATAGCCCACATCTTTATCCATTCATTCATCAGTGGGCACTTGGGCCGCTTCCATATTTTGACCATTGTAAATAAAGCTGCTATAAACAGAGGGGCATATATCTTTTTAAATTAGCATTTTCATTTTGTTTGGGTCAGTACCCCGTTGGGGAATTACTGGATCATAGGGTAGTTCTATTTTTAATTTTTTTGAGGAAACTCCCTACTGTTTTCCACAATGGCTGCACCCATTTGCATTTCCACTAGCTGTGCACGAGGGCTGCTCTTTCGTCGCATCTTCGCCCACACTTGTTTTTTCTTGTGTTTTTGATTTGGGCCATACTGACAGATGTAAGGTGTTCCCTTGTTGTTTTGATTTGCATTTCCCTGATGAATAGCGATGAGCATCTTTTCAAGTGTCTTTTAGCTATTTGTATGTCTTCTTTGGAGAAGTATTCAGGTCCTCTGCTAATTTTTTAAAAATATTTATTTATTGTGAGAGTAAAAGAGAGCATGAGAGGGGAGAAGGTCGGAGGGAGAAGCAGGCTCCCCACGGAGCTGGGAGCCCGATGCGGAACTCGATCCTGGGACTCCAGGATCATGACCTGAGCTGAAGGCAGTTGCCCAACCAACTGAGCCACCCAGGCGCCCCCTCTGCTAATTTTTTTGAAAAGATTCTATTTATTTATTTGAGAAAGGGAGAGCAAGGAGGGACTGTGGGAAAGGGAGAAGCAGACTCCCCGCTGGACAGGGAGCCCAACTCAGGGCTCAACCCAGAACTCTGAGATGATGACCTGAAAATAAACTGGCTGAGCCACCCAGATACTCCTGTCTGCTCAATTTTTGATCAGATAATTTTTTTGCTATTGGATTGTATAAGTTCTTAATGTATTTTGGATATCAACCTTATGAGATAAATCATTTACAAATATTTTCTCTCATTCAGTAGGTTGCCATGTCATTTTCTTGATGGTTTCCTTCCCTGTACAAAAGCTTTTATTTTGATAATAGTCTCAACAATTGGTTTTTGTTTTCCTTGCCCAAGGAAACATCGCCAGAAAGATGTTGCTAAGGCCAATGTCAAAGAGATGACTACCTATGTTTTCTTCTATGAGTCTTACAGTTTTGTGTCTCACATTTAGGTCTTTAACCCATTTTGAGTTTATTTTTGTACATGGTGTAAGAAAGTGGTCCAGTTTCATTCTTCTGCCTGTGGCTGTCTAGTTTTCCCAGCACCATTTATTGAAGAGGTTGTCTTTTCTCCATTGTATATTCTTTTCTCCTTTGTTGTAGGTTAATTGACCACATAAGTGTGGGTTTATTTCTGAGTTCTCTATTCTGTTCCATTGATCTATATGTCTCTTTTTGTCCCCTATCCATTTTTAAAGGTACACAAACAGTTCTTTATCATTTCAAACCTTTACATCTTTTTCCTCTTTAAACTCATATTTCCATTCTGCTTGTCTGAGAATTTTATCCTAATGTAATATTTAAAGCATAAGTCTTACTTTTTATTATTCTGTCATGATTAACAAAAATAAAAATTCATTTTATTTCCTTTGACCAAAAGGCTGTTAATGAAATTCAGGAAAATACTTTGTGCCATTATAGTTCTCATTAGTGACCATTTTATCAAAGTCATGTATTGTCTGGACGGTTGTATGAATAAGATATTTGAAATGCGTTTCTTAATGAGATAAATGAAGAGTTTTTAAATGAAGGTTTAAGGAACTTACGGATAAACATTACTATTTGTTAGAATGAGATAGGGCTCATGGCCAGTTCTCTTTTTCATTTTTATAAATGTAAGCATACAGCAATGGAAGGCATTATGTTAGAATGATGTCATCCATTTTGGGGGACTCCTTAGTTTATTCAAAGAATCTCAATGACTTATCATAATTAGAACACGATTAGGTCTTCCAGTTTTATTAAAATCCACCCCCCCCCAAATTACCTGACTTTATTATCCAGGCATGAAATCCACTTTCTCCAGACTTGGGAAGTAGACAAGAGGCTTCACTAAGATTTATTAAATAACTGAATTAAACTCCTAACCTTTTGACTTAGAGGTAACTTATTTAACCCGATATGCTAAAGATGTTTGGGGAAAATGGAAATATTTTAATACGACTTCAGCACTACAGTTCTAAACTTTTTTATTAGGGAAAACTAACATATAAATAGAAGGAATAGTGTAATGAACTCCCATGTGGCTTCAATGATTATTCACACATAGTCAAACTGTCCTGCTCCTGAATGCCATCCCAGACCCCCTTAGGTTCTTTTAACAAATCCCAGATATAATATTTCAATCCGAAATACTTCAGTATGTGTCTCTAGCATAGTGTTTCTAATTAGGGAGCAGTCGTGTTCCCAGGAGACATTTGGCAATATTTGGAGATATTTTTTGTTGTCCCAGTTAAGGGAGCGCTGCTGGCATTCAGTGGGAAGAGGCCAGGGGCCCTAATTACCACCCTGTAAGGCACAGGACAGTCTCCCTCCGCAGAGAATCATCCAGGCCAAAATGTCAATAGTACCAGGGTGAGAAATCCCACTCTACATAGAAGGCCTTAAGAAAAAAATCCCCAAACCATTATCACACCTGAGCACTCATTTAAAAATATCATCCCGTCAGTCGATGTTTGCGTTTCTCCGGTCTCCTGTGATGCCTCGGATAGTTCCTGTGTTTGAATCAGGCAGCGAGCAAGGCGCACAAATCACATTTGGTTGACGGGTCTTCTAAATCTTCATCTATAAATTCTCTCTCTTTTTTAAAAAAAATATTTATTTATTTGATAGGGAGAAAGCAAGCATGGAAAAGGGGGAAGCAGACTCCTCACTGAGCAGGGAGCCTGACATGGGGCTCGTTCCCAGGACCCTGAGATCCTGACCTGAGCAGAAGGCAGACGCTCAACCAGCTGAGCCACCCAGGTGCCCCCATTCTGGATTTCTTATATCTTTATGGATCACACTCAGTTTCAAGGAGCTGGGGGAAGGGGGCAGAGGGAGAGGGAGAGGCAGACTCCCCACTGAGCAGAGAGCCTCACATGGTGCTCGATCCCAGGACCGTGGGATCATGACCTGAGCAGAAGGCAGATACTTAATGACTGAGCCTCCCAGGCGCCTCTAACTGATGGATTTTAAGAACAAGAAATATTCAGATTTGGGCTTTAGGCACAGGGAGGAGGAAGGGGGATGAAGAGGGAAGACTCAGGACAATGTGCGTTAAGGATCTTTTGTGTGTCCGTCTGGACCCACTCCCCCTCACTTTCCTCTGTGCCCCGGGGCAGCTGGCCACATGGGCTATCTCCCTCCAGCTTCTGGTTGCCTTCGGCAAATGGCGGGCATCACAAGGGGATTGGAGTTCTGGAGAAAGGCTGGGTTAAGATTTCTTCCAGGTTGCTGCACTATCTGCCTCCCTCTACCATAGGCCAACCCCTCCCAACCCCCTGGGGCAGGAAGCCGTCCCTCCCAGAGGCCCTGGGGCACACAGTGCTAACAGCTCCTGTCCTAACTAGCCCCAGGGGAGCACTGTCTCTAAATCCTGGCCTCTTTCTTCATTAACTTGTCTTCAAATTACCAGTCTGAGTGTGCCATCTGCTTCCTGCTGGGACCCTGGTACATAAGTGAACCAATTAAGGTCTCACTGAGTGAGAGATCCGGGGGGCTGCAGTAGATTAAGATGGTTAGGGTGGACAAAAGTGGGTGAGTTCTGGGGGTATTTGGCTCTTTGGAGCAGTGGGACGGTGTGCAGCATGGCCAGGAAGTGCTCTGGAGGAGGTATTCTACCATCCAGAAAGTTGGGAAGCCCCTCGTCCCATCTTTCTACACACAAGTCACAAAGATAATGGCAAAACAAGAAGCTTTGAGAAGTCCCCTGGGAAAGCAGCCTAACTTCGGATCACCTAGCTTTGCAGGAAACTCCTCTCGGCCATCTGTGAGGCTCTGTGTTCCATGAAACACTCTGAAATGCTGGCAAGAGGAAGCTACGATAAACTCGATCTGAAGATTTTAATAAGTAGTAAATATTAGGAAACAAAAAAGCAAAGATGTGCTTCTGTAGCTCACATTTGCTAAAGAACTTTGTATTCCATTCTACATTTCAGGTTGAGTAAAATTATTTGTTCAACATGTTCGGCCTTAAGTTACTGATGTGTATTCTCTGTTTTGTCCCATGTCGTCTGTGACATAGTTTTGATATGAAAATGTAAGCATGTGTACTTGATAAAGATTGTACTTGTTCATAGCTACTGACCTTTGTCTCTGGAGAAACACATTCCCAGTTCCTACAGGTACAGAGACACTGAGGTCTGGAGGGCGAAGGAAAAATCTGAGATAAACACATAATAGAACACATAATAGAAAGGAGGATGTGATCGGAACTAAAGGATAACTCCTCTTCTAAAAGGCCAACTAATAAAGAACTAGCTTCCAAACATGAAGAAAACCAGTGCTCAAACCACCCCTTTCCATGAAGAGAAACCGGGTTATTTGTAGAAATAGTGATTCTGGGGCTGGGCACAGCCGTACAAGACGAGCCTCGATCATCTTATATCCAGAAGAAAAACAACAACTAAAGAACAGATGGGGAACATGTTAAAAGGACATAGAAACCAGCTTGAAGGTCATGTCTGGGATAATTTAAATACAAAAATAATAGCAGTAATGGATCACGTCCTATTGGATAAAATAAGACTTTGTGAGCCCATTCTGATAGAGCAAATAGGGAAAAGGGCAAAAACCATCAATGGGTGCTAAAGTTCCTGGACGCACATTTGTTGAGTAACAAGATATTTATTTAGTCTCAGAGTCTCTCCCTTCAAGGGTCTTACTGATTACAGAGGGAAGAACAAACTTGACAGTGGAGAAAGCCTATAGACATCCATCCTCTTCACCAAATGATCCAAACTTAACATAAGTCGTGGGACACTAGACAAATCTGCCTCCTGACTGATAAACTGAGAAGACTGTGACATGTTATTCCGGCCCAAAGTACATCATCTGAAACAAACCATGAGAACATACAAGCTGAACCCTGGCTAACAGATATTCGACAAAATAACTGGCTTGTCGCTTCAAAAATTCCCGAAGTCATGAAAAACATAAAAATTGAGTGTTGCCTCGGTGGCCCAGTCAGTTAAGTGACCAACTCTTGATCTGAGCTCAGGTTTTGATCTCAGGGCCATGAGTTCCAGACCCTACTTAAAAAAGAAAAATCGAGGGCCCCTGGGTGGCTCAGTTAGTCAAGCATTTGCCTTTGGCTCGAGTCCTGATCTCAGCGTCCTGGGGTCGAATCCCTCATTGGGCTCCCCTGCTCAGTGGGGAGTCTGCTCCCTTCACCCTTCCCCACTACTTGTGGTTTTTCTCTCTCACACACACACTCTCCCTCTCTCGCGAATAAATAAAATCCTTTAAAAAAATTGAACAGGTGTTCCAGATTGAAGGATGCTAAGAAACATGACACCCGACTATATGAGCTATCTCAGGTTTTCTTTTGCCATAAAGAATATTACGGGACGGTTGGCAAACATTTTAATAACATCTGTAGATTAGATTAGCAGTACTGCATCAGTGTCAGTTTCCCGATTTTGATAATTACACTGTGATCATGTAAGAGAATGCCCTTGGTTTTATAAAATAAAAATGAAGTATCTAAAGGGAAGGGGGCACTGTATCAACTCACTCTCAAATGGTTTAGAAAAATATATATAGGGAGTAACTGGTGGCTCAGTCAGTTTAAGCATCTGACTCTTGGTTTTGTCTCAGGTCATGATCTCAGGGTCATGGGACCCAGTCCTGCATTAAACCCCATGCTCGGTGGGGATTCACTCTCTTCCTCTCCCATGCATCCCCCCTCTCTAAAACAAGCAAATCTTTAAAAAAGAAGAAAAAAAATATATACAGAGAGATAAAGAAGTGCTAAAGCAAATGAAGTAAAATATTTGGGGGATCTGGGTAAAAAGTATATGAGAATTTTTTATTAAAAAAAAAATTTTAGGGGGCACCTGGGTGGCTCAGTTGGTTAAGCGACTGCCTTCGACTCAGGCCATGATCCCGGAGACCCAGGATTGAGTCCCACATCGGGCTCCCTGCTCGGCGGGAAGCCTGCTTCTCCCTCTCTCACTCCCCCTGCTTGTGTTCCCTCTCTGGCTGTGTTTATCTCTGTCAAATAAATAAAATCTTTAAAAAAAATTTTTTTTAGAGAGGGAGAGAGGGGGAGGGGAGGGCGGAGGGAGACAGAGACTCTTAAGCAGACACCATGCCCACTATGGAGACCACCCCAGGGCTTGGTGTCACAGCGCTGAGATCAGGACCTTAGCTGAAATCAAGAGTCAGTCGCTTAATCGGCTGAGCCACCCAGACACCCCCCCCCTTTTTTTAGACTTTGTTTTTTTGTTTTTTTTTTTAAGATTTCATTTATTTTTAGAGCACAAGTGGGGTAAGGAGCAGAGGGAGAAGCAGAGTCAAGTGGGATGATGGGCAGAGAGAGAAGGAGGAGAAGACACTCCATTGAGCAGGGAGCCCGATTCGGGGCTTGATCTTGGGACCCTGGGATCATGACCTGAGCTGAAGGCAGACACTTAACCAACTGAGCCACTAGGCGATTTTATTTTTTAAGTAATCACTAAACCAACTGTGGGGCTTGAACTCACAACCCTGAGTTCAAGTGTCATATGCTCCACTGACTGAGACAGCCGAGCACACCAAGAATTCTTTGTCTTTTTTTTAAGATCTTATTTATTTATTTGACAGAGAGAAACACAGCCAGAGAGGGAACACAAGCAGGGGGAGTGAGAGAGGGAGAAGCAGGCTTCCCGCTGAGCAGGGAGCTTGACACGGGCTTGATCCAGAGACTCCAGGATCATGACCTGAGCTGAAGGCAGTCACTTAACGACTGAGCCACCCAGGCACCTCTACACCAAGAATTCTTGAAGTTATTGCAACTATTCTAGAAGACAAATTATGTAAAATAAAAGTTTTTAAAAAACGGGGATCCTTTCAGTCATCAGGAATGATTTTTGGCTGCAAGAAATGAAAACTGACTTCTAGTGACTTAAATTTATTTCACATAAATCTAGAGGAAAGCTAAGTATTGGTTTAGCTATTCAACAATGGCAATGTTGTTGTTTTTTAATCTTACTGAATACCAAGTTTGTTTTATGCTTTCTCTTTCCATGGTGGCAAGATGACCCCGGAGGTCCAGGCATCACCTCTGTATTCAGAGTATACAGAAGGAAGGGGCTAGCTGCAGCCTTATGTGTCCTTTGGCTCTGAAGACTGGAAGTTTTCCTGTAAGCTTCCCATAAGGCTTGCCCTCACATCAGGACCAAACTGGCCATGTTGCCAATATCATGGATGAGGGAGGCTGGGAAGTGGCATGTGCCTCTCTGGTCTCTGCCACAGAAGATTAGAGGGAGTGTTTACCAACCAAGAGGCTGAATACTTATAGTTTGAAAACTATGAACTGGGGATACCTGGGTGGTTCAGTCAGTTAAGTGTTTGCCTTCGACCCAGGTCCTGATCCCAGGGTCCTGGGATCGAGTCACACATCCAGCCCCACATCGGGCTCCCTCTGCCTGCAGCTCCCCCTCCTTGTGCTCTCACTCTCTCTCTCTGACAAATAAAATCTAAAAAAAGAGAAAACTACAGACTATTAATTCTTTGACCCATCCTATGATTCCATTTTTTTAAAGATTTTATTTATTTGAGAGAGAGTGAGCAAGAGAGAGCACATGGGCAGGGGAAGAGGGAGAGACAGACTCCTCGCTGAGCAGAGAACCCGACACCGGGCTCGATCCTAGGACGCTGAGATCATAACCTGAGCTGAGGGCAGTTGCTTAACCAACTGAGCCACCCAGGCACCCCCTATGATTCCATTCTTTTTTTCTTTTTTAAAGGTTTTAGTTGTCTATTTGACAGAGAGAAACACAGCCAGAGAGGGAACACAAGCAGGGTTGGGTGGGAGAGGGAGAAGTAGGCTTCCCACCGAGCAGGGAGCCCGATGTGGGCCTGATCCTGGGACTCTGGATCATGACCGGAGCTGAAGGCAGAGACTTAAAGACTGAGCCACCCAAGGGCCCCCTATGATTCCATTCTTAATGGCAGCATTTCTTAAGATCTGGCCCCCAACCCCGCTGTAACAGAATCCTTTGTTACAAAGGCTGAATCCTGGGCTACAATCCAGCCTGCAAAACTCATAATCTCTGGGGATGGAATCCAGGAATATAAAATTTTAAACAAACTTCTGGATTCCAACAAAGTTGTAGACAAAGGTAAATGGAAAACAGTTAAAATACCTAGAGATACTGGGGCACCTGGGTGGTTCAGTTGGTCAAGCGACTGCCTTCGGCTCAGGTCATGATCCTGGAGACCCAGGATCGAGTCCCACATCGGGCTCCCTGCTCGGCGGGAAGCCTGCTTCTCCCTCTCTCACTCCCCTTGCTTGTGTTCCCTCTCTGGCTGTATTTCTCTCTGTCAAATAAATAAAATATTTAAAAAAAATACCTAGAGATACTGGATAAGATATAACAAAAACTGTAATGCATACTTGAACTCACAAGAAAAAAACCCTCAGGCGACTAAAAATCAAATCAAATAGTAAGCATGTAGTTATCCCAGTAATCTAGGAGCTTCAAGTTTTGGGCTTGGTTTTTGTTTTTTTTTTTTTTTAATGGACTAAACTCCATACTTCATTCAGATTTCCTCGGTTTTTACCTATATCTTTTTCCTGTTCCAGGATTCCACATGACATTTGGTCATCATGTCCCCTTTGGCTCCTATTGGCTGTGATGATTGGAGTTTCCGTTTTTAAGGCCCAGAGAGTTAGACCTGGAACCCAAGTCAGGACCTCAGGTGTGTGGGGAGAAGCAGTACTCTATGGGACCTGAGCATTCTCGGACATTCTGGTTGGTGATGCCGCAAACGCAAATCTCAGATCATTTCTCCTGGGCCATTTCTTAGGCTTGTGTTGCAGCGAGCAGCCTTGAGGGGTGAGGTAATGCCTTTTTCTGGCACAAAGTACAGGCTCATTCTTCTCCTGTAACAGAACCCATTGCGTGTGTAGGCATCCATGTGGCCCTTCTGCATCACCCCTGTGGGACTTGGTGGGTCGAGGAAATGGACACAAAAACAATGCTCATGCCGCTTGCTGGGTGGTGTCTCTAACCCAGGAATATCTTGCATCCTCCCAGAATCCATGAAACAGTCATCAAGTCAAGCATTAACATGTAAGGTAAAATCTCACCCTGAAATAGTGAAATCTACCTATCAGCAAAGTTAACAAAGAAGCTTGGCTATCTCTGGTTGGGCTCTGCGAACACGGGGAGCCCTTGAGAAACCAAAAATTTGGCCCTACATGGGCTTAGGGTCTGCATTTACAATATCCACATTATAAAAATCCTCGTGTCTAGTAATTGATTTTTATGTAGCTCTTAGAACAAAACACAACTACATCTGAGTGATAATCCTACTACCCAGGATTCCCACAGTATCCAAAAAAAAATCAAGTCCCCTTAAAGATGAAAACATAGTTAAAAACTTTAGGAAATAATCTACCATATGCAAGAACCAACAGGTGCAACAAACAGGACCAGAGCCCCCACACTTGGGCTAATAGAATTACATGCTGAAAAAAGAATATAAAATTGTATACCTAAAGGCATAAAAGAAGGGGGAAAAATAAGAAAAGAACAGGACTCTGAATAAAGATCAGGTTAGATCTGACACAATTAGATGGAAAAACATAGTACTTTTTAAGGATTTTATTTATTTATTTGAGAGAGAGTGAGGAAGAAAGCACAAGCAGAGGAAAAGGGAGATGCAGATTCCCTGCTGAACAGGGAGCCTGATGTGGGGCTTGATCCCAGTACCCTGGGATCATGACCTGAGCCAAAAGCAGCCATTCACCAGGTGCCTCTAGGAAAACATAGGTTTTGGGTTTTTTTAAGATTTTCTTTATTTATTTGACAGAGAGATCACAAGTAGGCAGAGAGGCAGGCAGAGAAAGTGGGGGAAGCAGGCTCCCTGCTGAGCAGAGAGCCCAATGCGGACCTTGGTCCCAGGACCCTGAGATCATGACCTGAGCTGAAGGCAGAGGCCCAACCCACTGAGCCACCCAGGCGCCCGGAAAACACAGTATTTTTTTTTTTTAATACAATTGATTTTTTTTTAAAGATTTTATTTATTTATTTCACAGAGAGAGATCACAAGTAGGCAGAGAGGCAGGCAGAGAGAGCGGAGGAAGCAGGCTCCCTGCTGAGCAGAGAGCCCGATGCGGGCCTGGATCCCAGGACCCTGAGATCATGACCTGAGCCCAAATCAAGAGTAAGAGGTCTAACTGCTCTTCGTACAGACTTTCGACCAATATTTATATTTTCAGCCCTCTTTCTTCCCTCCTCTGCTGCCTCTGGTCCACTTTCTGAAGTTCTTTGATGTAAATTATCTTGCTTCTTATTAGCTTTTCCCCTTTCTCCTGCTTCTCGGGCATTTTGTTTTTGGCTTTCTCTGTTCTACTTTGGCACTTACCATTGGTCTCTGTGTGGTGGGCCATAACTAGGCCTTCCAGCAGAACCCCCTACCTGGACAAAAGTGAAAAGTTAATGCATAGATGAGGAGAGCTTGAAGAATATGGACACACCAAGAATTTCAAGACCCTGAACCTGAACCCAGACTCAGAACCCGGATGACCCGAGCTCTCCAGGGGCTGATATGGATGCTTCAGCAGAGGTGGAATTACAAACCTGGGAACTTTATTTCAAAGCTCCTCAGGCCTATTTACCATAGCCACCACTACCCCAAGCATCCCCATATGAAGACCAGAAGGAAAAAACTAGGAATTCACATTCACTCATATGTCTCCTTTGTCTGAGTCAGGCATTGGAAAACTCCTTTTTGTAAAGGGCAGAGAATATTTTGAGTTTTATAGGCCGTAGGATCTTATCTCCTTGTAACCATTCACCTTTGCCATTGTAGCAGGAAAGTAGCCATAAATAACACATAAATAAACGAATATGGCAGCTTTCCAATAAAACTTCATTTACAAAAACAGACGGCGGGACAGATTTGGCCCATTGACTATAGATAGCTGACCCCTGGTCTAAGTTATTCTCAGAACTTTTCATGTTTGATAAAGATTGTAAGAGAATTCCTCAGTATTTGTGGGAATCAGTCATTTGAAAACGCAGAATTTTGAAGAGTTAAAAAAAAATCTTGTGGCTTCTCTGGTTGCTGGTGCTGTTTCCTTCATAGATAATCTTTCCCTTCTCCTTGGTTACTTTACAGTTTTGTTATACTATGTTGAGCTGTGGATTTTGTTTTATTTACTTTGTTTAGAACTCAATATATTTCTGTACAAAGATGTATATAGGTTAGGATTAGATTTGGCTATAACAGAAAATTTCCCAAAAAGCAACCTCAGACAGGATGAAAGTTTCTCTCAAGTGAAAAAAGTTTAGCTATTACTGGGGCACCTGTTCAGTCTGTAGAGCACCTGACTCCTGATCTCAGGTTAGTGGGTTCAAGCCCCACACTGGGTATAGAGCACACTTTAAAAAAAAAGTTTGGGGCGCCTGGGTGGCTCAGTTCGTTAGGCGACTGCCTTTGGCTCAGGTCATGATCCCGGAGACCTGGGATGGAGTCCTACATTGGGCTCCCTGCTCGGCAGGAAGCCTGCTTCTCCTTCTCTCACTCCTCCTGCTTGTATTCCCTCTCTGGCTGTATTTCTCTCTATCAAATAAATAAAGTCTCAAAAAAAAAAGTCAAGGTATTTATCTTGTTGCTTTGCCATTCACAATCTCAACCTCATGGTACAAGATAGTCGCGTCTACATTTAAGCAGCAAGACAGAGGAAAGTGAGAATAGGGAAAGGGCATATGCGCTGTGCCTCTTTAGGAAGGTTCTCAGAGGCTGCTACATTAACTTCTTTTTATATCCATCCCATTGAACAGAACTTACACGGGCACACCTAAATATAAGAAAGTCACACGCCTAACTAAAAATCATGATTTTATTGGACCCCTGAGTGGCTCAGTCGTTTAAGTGTCCGACTCTTGATCTCAGAGTCATAATTCCAAGCCACGTGTTGGGCTTCCTGCTGGGTGTGAAGCCTTCTTAGAAAAATAAAAAAAGCCACACACATGCACACACAGCTTACAGTCAGTTGTTTAAAACCAAATGCTATTTGTTCTTTCTTACCTTTTCTTGATGTTGACAGTAATACATACTTTTTTAAAAACACATATCATTTAGAAATGTATAAAACAGAAGATAAAAGTTCCTCAGTAGTCCCTACATCCCCAAAGGCAGCTATCCTTACCTATATCTTGATATGTCTACACAAATTTTTGTTATTTAAGTATAAGAGGACCTGGTTTGATTCCTGTAACAAAGGCCAAAATAACAGGGCTTTAAACAAAATTGATGCTTAGGTCTCGGTCATGTAATGATCAAGAAGCAGTTCAGAGCTAATATTGTGGTTACACAGTGCTGGGATCCTAAGTCCCTTTGCTACCATTGTTCTGCATTCTCGACTCATAGTTTTTATCTAATGGTCTAAGAGCTGCTCCTGATCTAGCTACCATATCCATATTTCACCAGTGGGCTGGGGAGAGGAGGAAACAGGCCACTTGCCTTTTTCATGCAACTACCTCTACTCACACTCTCTTGAGAGGAACATAATCACAGGACCATGGTTATTTGCAAAGGACACCCTATTGGGTGGAACATAATCACATGACCTTACCTTTTTGCAAGGGAGAGTGGGAAATGTAGTGTTTAGCTGGCTTTAGTGGGGCAATGATGTATGCAGCCAAAGCTCCAGGTTACTTTTAATAAAGGAGGAGAGATAGAGTATGGGAGACAACAAGCAATCTCTGCTACAGAATATTTAAATATATATATTTAAAAGCATTTTTATTTCCAGAAAAAGAGGAATCTATACATATTTTTCATCCCTGCCTTAATTATGATTTTAGAGTCAAGGATCACCAGAGATTTGGGGAAAGCCTCTAGATGGAGGTCAAAATGAACAAACAAACAAAACAAAACAAAACAAAAAAAGGCAGACAATGTAAAGAGTAGAAGAAAATGTAAAAAAAGAATCTGCAATTAATAGTTCATCCATGTAGTGAGTACAGGGTGCTATTAAAAAAGAAGTATTCAGGGGCACCTGAGTGGCTCAGTCGGTTACGCGTCTGCCTTTGGCTCAGGTCATGATCCCAGGGTCTTGGGACTGAGGCTCAACTGGGAGTCTGCTTCTCCCTTCCCCTCTGCCTCTCCCCCCTGCTCAGTCTCACTCTCCTCTCTCAAATAAATATAAAATCTTTTAAAAAAGAAATATTCAGGAACCAGGAGAAAGCTCTTAGAAGTTAAAAATATAGCAGAAATAAAAGTTCAATAGCAGGGTCAAAGGATAAAGTTGAAAAAATGTATCAGGAAACAGCAACAACAAAAGAAAAAGAAATAGAAAATAGAAGAGAAAATATATGAAAATTAGAAGAGCAATTTAGAAGATCTATTAACTGACTGGTAGATTTTCCAGAAAGAGAGAGCAAAGTAAATGAGAAGAAAATTATCAAAAAATAAGACGATATTTGGGGTGTCTGGGTGGTTAAGAGGCTGACCTTGGATTTCAGCTCAGGTCATGACCTCACGGTCCTGGGATTGAGCCCCTGGTGGGGTTCCCTGCTCAGTTGGGAGCCTGCTCCTCCCTCTGCCTCTGCCCCTCCCTCTGCTTGTGCTCTCTCTCTCTCTCTGTCTCTCTCTCAAATGAATAAATAAATCTGTTAAAAATTAAGACAATTTTTCAAAACTGAAGGACACATTTGTCCAGCTTCTACACACACACCACTTCCCAGCACAATGGACAACAACAGAAGCCCCACAGCAAGGCATATCAATGGAACACATCAGAACATTAAGCCTACAGAGAATGGGGGTGACAAAACAAAAATAAACAATAAAGGCCCTCAAAAACCGGGTCACCCACAAAAGAAACAGAATGTGAATGGCCTTCTCAATAGCAATGTGAGAAGTGAGAAAACAGTGAAGCAATGTGTTCACAGATCTAAGTGAACAGAATTTCCAATGAAGAAGACTATTCTTAGCTGAACTGTCAACTATGAGGGTAAAATAAGCACACACACACCCACCCCCACACACGCACACACACATGCAAGGGTTCTATGTACTCTTCTTTGCTCAAGAAACTAGTGGGAAATGTTCTCCACTACAGTGAAGGAGTACGTGAGGCTCTAGCACAACGGGGCCAGGGGTGGGGATGGGGGCAGGAAGCAGGGGATGAAGGGACCCCTCAGGATGATGGTGGGGGCAGCAGGCAGCCCGCAGAGCGCAGAGCGGCTGGTCTGGGTGGGACAAGAAGCCGAAGGGCTCTGGAAGAGAAGGTCTGCCCCAGACTGACCATTCACAGACAGTCATGTCTCCCACTGTTCTGTTGGACAGTCAGAGAAAGGACTTGTCCTGGGCTGAGAGAAATCTAAGCAAATACAAATTAGACGGAGTAATTAACTCCTCCTATCCCCACAACTGTAGAAAAATAGTACTAGAGTATGCTATGTAAGCACTTACTACTGACTTACCAAAAATTACGTCTCTCTTTCTGTGGAAATAAAAACCAGTCACTCAATGCAATAACATGCAGGCACGGTAGATAAATGCATTGGTGAGTCGCTGGATGAATATGGTGGAGTTAGCTCATGACCTAGTCTTGTGTCCTCCCAGGTCTTTCCGTATTTCAGAAGCTAGGATTCTGGATGCGGCTTTGGCTTTTCCAATCGAATTTTCTCTTGATTTGTAAGGTGGAAGTGAAGCAGAGCACGGGTGGGTGCTGCTTGTGCGAATGAGGGCTGCTGTGGGAGGGTCTGATTTCTCCATGGTGGCTTCCTATGATGACAGTAGCCGTAGGGCTCAGGAGGTGGCAAGTGCAGCCACAGCTTTCCAATTCAGTAAGTGGCTTCCGGATTTCAGAATGGCCAGTGGCTCTTTCGGTGGCCTGTCCTGCAGCATGCCTCTCCAAGTCACTCCTGAAGTTTCAGCTTAGAAATCTGCTTCTCCGGCTCTCCAGAGAAGCCCTTCAGCCATTTCATACCCTCTAATAAATCCTTTTGTACCTAAACTATCTAGAAGGAATTCTGTTCTCTGAAACTGAACCCAGATGATAAAACAGGAATGCAGGAAAAAAAAAAAAAGAAAAAGTATGGTAAATACCCCAAAATAAAAGAGAAGAATCCAATTCCAGTGAGAATTAATCCAATTATAATTAATAAAACCAGCTCTACTCCAGCTAATAGATATTCTCATATTAAAATTTGAAAAAAATCCATCTAGATGCTATGAGACACATGAAAAACAACGAAATACTACACAGTAGTTAAAGCCATACACACAAATGAATCTCAAAAACATACTAGGAAACGAGAAAAGTTGCAAAAGATTATTCAGCATGTCATTTTTGTAAAACTGAAAAGTGACAACTGGTATTCTGTACCGTTGGCAGATCCATACATCATGTGTAATGACACTATAAAAACATGAGTAGGAATGATATGCACCAGTTTGAGCCCAGTGCCAAGGGAGGAAGAACTAAGTAAGGGTGGGGCTTTATTTAGGTCTAATTTTGTATTTCTTTAGTAAGTACCAAGTAGACGAAGGAACATGTTTTATGTTTAATCTCAAGTGGGGGGCGTGGGCGTCGACGATGGACTCGTGTGGCCTCGTCCGCGTGTCTGGGGTTGCCTAGTGACCGAGCACAGCCCGGTCCCAGCGCCGTCCAGGTGGGGCCGGGCAGCTCCCGCGCCGCAGCAGTAGGGGGGACGCGGGGAGACTGGCCCCTGGCTGGAGCCGGGGTCTGCGGAGGCCCCTGGGGAGACTCGGCGAGAACCTGGAAGAGGGCCGGGGGCGGAGGGGCGAAGAGCTCGCGCCGGGGCGGGGATGGCGGCTTTAAGGACCGAGCGGCAGATGGGGCTGCGCGCGCCGGGGGCGGCCCGGGGCCGGAGGCCTCGCAGCGCGGGAGCCGCGGGAGGGAAGACTCGGGCTTCGGGCGCCGGGTCTTCTCCCCCGGGAGCGAAGCGGCGGCCCGGGGGGTTCGGGGAGGCACGAGGGGGCGGCCGGGATGCCCCCCGCGCCGGAGCCCGGCAGTCGCACCGCGGCTCGCGCACGTCGGAGCTGTGCCCGCTCGCGGCGAGTGTGGGCGCCCCGCGGGCCCGGGGCCGGGCGGGGAGGGCGGCGCGGGGAGGGCCGGGGCCGGGCGGGGAGGGCGGCGCGGGGAGGGCCGGGGCCGGGGCCGGGCGGGGAGGGCGGCGCGGGGAGGGCCGGGGCCGGGGCCGGGCGGCGGGCGGGCGGGCGGCGCCGAGGGCGGGGCCGGCTGCGCGGGGGCGGACCTCGGCGCGCTCCCGGTCGCCCGCTGGCTGTGGGGCCGCGGCGGCTGCGGGGCCGGGTCGCGCCGGAGGACGGGCCTGCGGGCGGCGGCTCGGGCGGCCTGCGGACGGAGGAGCGGGCCGAGCCGCAGGCCCCGCGCCCGCCGTCTTCCCTGCGCCCGCCCGGCCGGGCCCGCGCCATGGCCGCCTCGCCGGGCTCGGGCAGCGCCAACCCGCGGAAGTTCAGCGAGAAGATCGCGCTGCACACGCAGCGGCAGGCCGAGGAGACGCGGGCCTTCGAGCAGCTCATGACCGACCTCACCCTGTCGCGGGTGAGCGGCCGGGGCGGGGGCGGGGGCGGGGGGCGGCCCGAGCGGCGGGGCGACAGCGGCGGGGCCCGGGCGGTGGTGGCGGCGGCGGGGCCGGGCCGGGGAGCGGGCGCGGGGAGCAGGGCCGGCGCGGCTGCGGCCTCGGAGCCTCCCCGGCCGCCGGCCCCCGGCGCAGCGCGCAGAGGCGGGAGGGTCGCGGGGCCGGCGGAGCGGGGACAGGGCAGGGGCGGCGCGCGGCGGGCGGCGGCGCGAGCGCGGCCTGAGGGGGAGGGCGAGCGGAGCCCCGGGAGGAAATCACAGGCAGCTCGGGGGCGGGCGGTGCGGCTTCTCGCGGCTCCGCACATCCTCCGCCCGCCGGCCCTTGCGCACGGCGGGGCGAGGGGGGCCGCGGGACCCGGGGGGAGTGGGTGCGCGTGAGCCCGGGGCCGGCGCGGGCCGCGGGGAGCCGGGGGGCACCGGGGAGGCCGCTGCGAGCCGGGGGAGGCTGCCCGCGCGCCGCTTTACTGCGCTCAGCCCGGGGATTTAACGAGAACTGGCAAGGTGCGCAGCGTCGCCGGGGACGGAGGAGGGTCCGGAGGAGGGTCCGGGAGCAGTGAGTAAGGCGCGACCGGGACAAACAGCCGGAGGTTGGGCAACTGCTGAGGGAGGCAGTGGAGGATGGAGAGCCAAGAGGAGTGTCCGCGCAGGGCTGCGGGGAGGAGGGTCAGTGCGAGCCGGCCAGGCCTTGAGGCTCCCGAATGCCGACCTTGAAGGACCGTCGCGCCCCCGGGGGAGGGGAGGCAGATGCTGGGCAGGGGGCAGTCGGCGGCAGACACTTCTTTCTTTCTTTCTTTCTTTTGGGGGTGGGGGCAAATACAGTGTTTGGGAAAACTTCTTGAATCTGCTGTTTTTCAAATGGGAGATTTTCATGTAAAACCTTTTCCCTTTCTCCCCCTTCCTTTCTGCCTTCCCCCCCTTTCCACTACTTTTTTCTTTTCCTATCTTTAGATATATATTTAAAATTGGGAGACCCGGTAGCAGTCCTCCTGAATTCCCACATGACAGCTTTTGGAGGGAGCGGGTGGTGGTCGGCCCCTCAGCGGGAACGTGGATTCCCTAGTTGGCCACGGGACACACCACACCTTGTCATGAGCTACCACACCGAAGCTAGGTGTCATTTGCCATTTATATTTTTGATGTTTTCTTTTCATGAAGTAAATAGGAAGCGAAATATTGCTTACATACTTATATTTTTATGCTAAGAAAAAATAGAGATAAAGAAGACAGGATTTTTAAAAAATATTTTATTTATTTATATGAGAGAGAAAGAGGGAGATCAGAGAGGGAGAAGTAGACTGGCTGGTCAGTAGAGAGCCGGA
The DNA here is from genome assembly GCA_004023965.1 of Spilogale gracilis. Taxonomy (NCBI): domain Eukaryota; kingdom Metazoa; phylum Chordata; class Mammalia; order Carnivora; family Mephitidae; genus Spilogale; species Spilogale gracilis. The sequence continues at coordinate 400,343 of PITA01000025.1, forward strand.
CCCGGGGCTTGATCTAGGACTCAAAATCATGACCGGAGCCAAAGGCAGATGCTTAACCCACTCAGCCATCCAGGCGCCCAAGGCTGAGGATTTCAATAATGAAGTTTTTCCTCATGCCCTGAATAGCTTCACTCACTTATTATCTGCCTGGTGTCCACAGGCATATACATGTGTGACCTCGATTACACTCAGGGATGAACATGATGTGCTCAGAGCACACTGAGAGTGGTTGGGTGACACCTGAGGATCAATGCCGGGACATCTGTTGTCGCGTGTTGTTTAGGTAAAGTGTGTGTACAGATACGGGCACTCTGTCTATATGTATCTGTATAGTTTGTATACCTAGAGTTGATCCAGTCTCTCACCCAGTTCATAAACCCTCTTTAAAGCATCCCTGATAGATCAAGTCATGAGTAATGTATAGACTCTTTTTAGGCAAAATTTTTTTCACGGATCCTTCATGTTCATTTAAATGAGTTTGGTTATGTGATTTACATATGCTCAAACATCCCCTCTGTACATAGAGTCCTTTCATTGTAGCTGTGGCACAACCATAACTAAAAGACACGCCCAGAATGAATTCACTCAACATTTTTAAAAATGCAATAAATTCAAATTCACATCATTAATTTGATATGACATCTGCTGTTTTGCTGAACTCAGTTGAAACTCTCAATATGGATATGATACTAACCCCTATAAGTCAGGTTTTCTGGAGTGTAGCAAGGCTGGGGTAGCTCAGTTCAGCTACCACTTTTCAGTGTTCTTTCTTTCTTTTTTTTTTTTTTTTTTAAGATTTTATTTATTTATTTGACAGAGAGAGAGATCACAAGTAGGCAGAGAGGCAGGCAGAGAGAGCAGAGGAAACAGGCTCCCCGCCAAGCAGAGAGCCTGATGTGGGCCTCGATCCCAGGACCCTGAGATCATGACTGAGCCGAAGGCAGAGGCTTTAACCCACCGAGCCACCCAGGTGCCCACTTCTCTGTGTTCTAATTGCTACAAAATTATGATGTCACTTTGCCCTTCACCTGGTCCAGGACTCATTTAAGTGTTAATTCCTCCAGTGTTCTTTCTCTGCCAACAATTGCAGGTAAAGTAATTTGACTTTGGTCCACAGTGTTTATATTTTTTCATGTATTTTTAAGTTTTTTAAAAGTAATCTCTACATCTGCCTGGGTCTCGAACTCACGACCCTGAGATAGTTCCATGCTCGGGGCGCCTGGGTGGCTCAGTTGTTGGGCATCTGCCTCGGCTCAGGTCATGGTCCTGGAGTCCTGGCATCAAGCCCCGCATAGGGCTCCCTGCACGGTGGAAGGCATGCTCTCCCTCTCTCACTCCCCCTGCTTATGTTCTCTCTCTAGCTGTTTCTCTCTGTCAAATAAATAACATCTTTGGGAAAAAAAAAAAAAGTTGCATGCTCTACTGACTGAGCCAGCCATGCCCCCAGTTTCCAGTGTATCTATAAACACAAAGACAAATGAGAACACTGCATTTGCCCAGTTGTATTTACTTATTTAAAAATGTTAAGGATTATTTTCATAATGAAATTTACAAAATTGAACACCTCTCATAGAGAATGCTTTGATTCCCTGGCATATGTCTCTAAGTCTCCAAAGGTCCAAAGATCCCAGGTGGAGAAGAATCTGTCCAGCTCATTTTATTTATGTATTTTGTTTTTAATTAATTTATGAGAGCCAGGGGAAGGGAGAGAGAGAATCCTGAGTGGGCTCTGTTCCCAGTGTGGAGTCAGTCTCACAACCGTGAGCTCGTGACCGGAGCTGAAATCAAGAGTTGGGTGCTTACCTCCTGTGCCACTGAGGCACCCTCAGCTAGGTCATTTTTGGGCGCTGGATGGCTGATGTACTGACTTTCCATTATCAGTCCGTGACAGACATCGATAATCAATCTAGATACTCTTTCCTCTCTGAGGCTGTGCTGGGCTCCAAGGCATTCTCTGCATAATCAGAGCCAATCCTTCAGAGTTCTAGTTAAATCCTATTTGCCTAGAAGGTGGGATAGACTAGATTATGGGGAATTTATCACTCTAGCTTTATGGGTTTATCCTTATTAGGAAGCAGTGGTAATATTTTGAGAAGAAAATGCTAGTGGAATGACTTAAGTGGAGTTACCTGGGATGGTAAGAAGGGTTAAAAAGTGGAGGCAGGCATGTCTGGAAAGAGGCTGTTCCTTTGTTCATTCATTAATTTGTTGGTACTGGAGTCCCCACTGTGGTTAATGGGGTCTGTTTGTGGGGGGAGGTAAAGACACGGTGCCTTGCTTCAAAGGCCTTATTAATTTGTTCTTCAAATTCTTACTGAGTCCCTAGTATGTGCCAGAGGTTAGGATGGACATTGGGAATTATAATAGCAAGCAAAACAGTCTCCTCATAGATTTTAGGATTTCATGGAGAAGATATTCCTTTGCAAGAAGGATGCAGTTTAATGAGTATTACAAAAGGGGGAGCAGATGTAGCTCTGGGAATGAGTGGTAGGGAGTCCTTGCCTCTTCTAGTGGCCTAAAGGGTTAGTGGGATGGGGAAGCCATGTGAGGCTATGAGATTCAGCAAGGGGACAAAGACTGTGGTTTGAGTTGAGGCATCCACAGGGATCAGATCGTAGAGACAGGATTTGGGGCTTGATCCTAAGGACAGTGGAGAGTCAAGAAGGGGTTGAAGTTGGGAGATTTGCGTCTTGAAGGGATTGCCTGTAGCTCCGGGGTGGAGGCTGGAACTGAGGGGAAGGCGGCAGCGGAAGCCGAGCTTGAGACAGCAGCTCGGGAGACGTGATGATGGCCTGGGCGCTGGGGTGGTCACAAGAGGGAGGCGGAGAGCTGAACAGACCCGTACTTAGGAGCTAGGAATGACCGAACTGGGTGAATGCGTGATCCCTAGCTTTTCAGCCATTTCAAGGTATCCTCCATTAAGAGGGGGAGCACTGGTGGGAGCAGGTGCCTCCGTGTCAGGAGATGTGGAGTTTGAGGTGCCAGTGAGGCATTTCAGCAGAGATGGCCCAGGGCAGTTGTTGATGTGGCCCTGAAGACATATAAGGATCTCCAAGTAAAGAGGGACGTCTAGGCTAGGGATATAAATGTGGGAACTTTGGTGTGTGGTTGTGGTAGTAGATTCAGCTGCCTAAGAGTTTCTAGATCACATCCTGCAAATTGGTCCTTGTGGAGGGGGCGGGGTATGCCTGAATGTGTGTGTGTGTGTGTGTGTGTGTGTGTGTGTGTGTGTGTGTTTAAATAGGACCAACAGTGAATATTGGGATTTTATATTAAAGTTTGGATTGTGGCTTCTTTTGAAAAATGAAATCATCTAACAGCACGCCCTGCATTTCTGCATGATAGCAGTTGTCAGAGCTCCCACAGTGGCTCCCCCCACTGGAGAGTGCATGTCTGCGTTCCGTTTGCCTCAGTCCCCACCGCTCCCTGTGGTGTTCCTCACAGCGATTCCAGCTGCTTCACCATTTCTCTTCCGCACTTGGCACCTGTAGACATTGGAGTGTGTGAGCCCTGCTTTAGAGTGAGAGGGCCAAGAGAAGCCCAGGGAGCTCCACCATGTAAAGAGGAGGTAGAGGAAGGGAGCCTGCAGAAAAAGGACCAAAGAGCAACCAGAGAGGGAAAGGAGAGCATGTCAAACAGCCGAGCCCAGTGCTGCTGACTCGGTCTGACGTGATAAGGACATGTCCTTTGGTCCAGTCAAGTGGACGCCATTGGTAATGTGGGTGAGAGCCCATGTGTTCACAGCGAGCTGGCTGGGATGGAGGTTGTGAGGCATCAGGACCAAATGGAAGGGAGAGACAGGATTGGGAGCTTGTTCTAGAAGTCTGACTTTGAAGGACAGCTTATAATTTTGAGGAACCACAAAGTAAATATAGCACATCAGGCTGCAGCATTAAATTAGCTTGAATATTTGGGGAGAATCATTTTTGTATTAAATATTAGATGTGTTCTGTAGCAGTGAGGCCTCTAACAGAGGAGAAAAGAGGGGCGCTTGGGGGGCTCAGTCGGTGAAGCATCCGCCTTCAGTTCAGGTCCTGATCCCAGGGTCCTGGGGTGGAGCCCGCGTGGGGCCCCCTGCTCAGCAGAGTCTGCTTCTCCCTCTGCCCCTCCCCCGGCTTGTGCGCGCAGATGCGCACACACTCTCTCTCTGACAAATAAATAAATAGAATATTTTGAGAAAAGAGAGGAGAAAAGACCAGACATGCTGGATCTGGGCTAAATAGTGTGCTGTCTCTCTGCCAGACGCTGTGCTGACCCCTTTACCTTATCTCCTGTGATTTTCACAATGACCCGAGGGAATGTGCATCTAGATTATTCGTCATTTTGCAGATGAGTAAACTGAGGCTTGAGAAGTACGGTTGCGTGGCTGATCGGTGACAGAGCTGGATTTCGAGTACGCTGTGCCACCGAATGTGTACTCGACGGCTCTTATTCACGCCCCCCCCCCCGCCCCCGCTGGGATATCTACTTGTACCAGCAGCATGTGTTGAAAACACTTTCTGCTCTGAATTCCTGTGATACTTTTGTCAAAAATCAATTGGCCAGGTATTGTGTGGATCTCTTTTTGGGCTCTCTCTTCTTTTCTATTGATCCGTACATCTCTCTGACAGTAGCACCTGCACAAGTTACTGTAGCTTTTTTTTTTTTTTTTAAAGATTTTATTTATTTGACAGAGAGAAACACAACGAGAGAGGGAACACAAGCAGGGGGAGTGAGAGAGGGAGAAGCAGGCTTCCCGCCGAGCAGGGAGCCCGATGTGGGGCTCGATCCCGGGTCTCCGGGATCATGACCTGAGCCGAAGGCAGTTGCTTAACCAACTGAGCCACCCAGGAGCCCCTGAGTTACTGTAGCTTTATAGGAAGTCTGGAAACAAGGTAACAACCTTCCAACTTTGCTCGTTTCAAAAACTGCTTTGACTGCTGTAGGTTGATTTCAGGATGATCTTGTCGGTCTCCATACAAAGGCCTGCTGGGATTTTGTTTGGGATTGGCTGCTGTGAGACTTTTTAAAAAGGGAATTAGTGGGGCTTGGCTCTCATTTCATGGAGACGGTGAAGGGCACGCCACTGAAGTGTGCGGCTGCAGGTGAGAGCAGGCTAACTTCAGCTCCTGCGCGTGGCTCGTAGGGAAAGGAGCAGAGGAGGCAGGAAAGAGTAGGTGCTGGCCGACCTCAGGTCATAGTGGAGGAACGGTAGGGCGCAGTGAGGTCTTGGGCAAACGATAACCCAGGCTCTGTGCAGGGGGGCAGCTGCTTCTCAGCTCAGCGCATTGTTGCCACGTGAGAACGGACGTTCAGTGTTGCTTGATCTTGCAGTCAAGAGAATTTGGAAATCCAGGTTTTTATACAGTCTTCCAATTCAATTCAGTTCAATGAAAGTTCAAAGCATTGGGTGGGTCAGTATCATGGGGGTCAACGAAAACTCTCTCAATGTGGCCTCTGGCCTGCCAACCTGTGACCTCCGCCTTGGGCTGCTCATTCTTTGGTGCCCATTTTCATCCTCAGGAAGCAGGATGTGTTGAAGACAGTCTCTAAGGTTCTTTCTAGTCCATCGGTTCTAAATTTCAAAAGAGGATAATATCACAGGTACTCAAGGATTAAGGAGATAGCTGAGAACATCAACGATGATGATGATATTTTGAGAAGTTGTCCACAGCTTTCCATGTTACGCCCCGTTGTCATGTCTGTTCTCTCTTTTAATCCTTACGTTGTCTTTGTGAACTAGCTGGCAGAATGATTTCAGCAACCCTGTGGGAGCTCAAAGGCACACAGTCAGGTCCAAATGTAGTACTCTTTCCCCCATAGCACAGCAGTCTCTGAAGACTCTATAATTGGGAGGGAGAGCAGGTTCCAGAGACTGTGGGAGGGCCTTAGGCTCAGGTGAAGGCAGTGTCTAGCTAGATTTGGAACTTAGGTTGGTTGAAGTGTCAAGGCTTTTGGGTGAAAGTTGAAGCCTTTGTGAGAACTCTCAGAAGGCAGGAACCTTGGCATGTGTTCATCTTAGCAAGACTGTGCCTCGCACAGTACCTAACACATACTTAAAAGTTTTTGTTTAAATGAATAAATGGATGGATTGAGGGAAGAAGGAATCAAAGACTTGAGATCAGGGAGGCCAAGAATTTGTCTAGAGGATTTCAAGCATGGAGCGTCAAATGCTTCTGGCAAGTGCTTTGAGAATGTTAAGATCAGAAGCTGAGACTTTATTGTTATAATTCAGCTAATAGATGGAAAAGGCTCACTATGTCCTCCTTCTCATATTTGACTCTTGGATCTGGGTTCTGATGAATAGATTATAGCTGCCTCCCAGTGCAGTGCATTTGGAAAATCGAATACTGTGGGTACAAGGAAGTTAAGGCCACCACGGGGTTTTGTATGCCTTTAAAATTCCAGCCAGATGTAGGCTCTTATCTTTGGAGATACATACTGAAATATGGAATGATACAATGTCTGGATTTCTTTCAGTGGGGTGCCAAGGGCAGCCAGGGAGTAAAGATGAGTCAGGACTGGGACTTAAGATCATCGTGAAAGCTGGAAGCTCTTTAGATGGGGTTTCATTGTATTCATCTCTAGTTTTGTATATATTTGAGATTTTTTATAGTAAATATAAAAACGGAACTTAATCAGAGAGCTTCTTAGGCCCAGCAATGCTTTTGATCCACCAGACTTCATTTTTCTCTGACCTTGAGAACAGTACCATCATTGAGAGAGAAGTGGCAGTGGGGCGCTCAGTCGGTTAAGCTCTGCCTTCGTCTCAGGTTATGATCCTGGGGTCCTGGAATCGAGCCCCATGTCAGGCTCCCTGATCAGTGGGGAGCCTGCCTCTCCTGCTCCCTCTATCCCTCCTCCCTGCTTGTGTTCTCTCTCTCTCTCTCTCTCTCTCTCTCTCTCTCTCTCAAATAAATAAATCTTAAAAGAGAGGAGAAATGGAGCAGAGAAAAGGACCATGGCAGATATAAGAATGTGTGTGTTTTTAAGAGAGGGAAGGCGGGGAGTAGAAGGAAAGGGAGAGAGAGACTCTTAAGCAGGTTCTGTGCCCACTGCAGAGACAATCTCACAACCCTGAGATTATGACCTGAGCCAAAATCAGGAGTTGATTACTTAGCCAGCTGAGGCCCCCAGGTCCCCAAGAATGTGGGTTTTGAGGAGGCCATAGCTTGGCCTCCTCTAGCTGTGTGATCTTGGGCAAATGTTGAGCTTCCTTAAGCCTATGTCTCTAGGGGTGCCTGGGTGGCTCAGTTGGTTAAACGACTGCCTTCGGCTTAGGTCATGATCCCGGACCACATCGGGCTCCCTGCTTGGTGGGAAGCCTGCTTCTCCCTCTTTCACTCCCTCTGCTTGTGTTCCCTCTCTAGCTGTGTTTCTCTCTGTCAAATAAACAAACAAACAAACAAACAAACAAAACAAATACAAAAAACAAACCATAGTATATATATAAAAAAACAAAGACTGTGTCTCTAGGTTTGTAAAAGCAGGATGATATAGTCTCCCTCGGTGGTTGTGGGGAGGGTTAGGGATGAATTGGGCAAAGCGTCTGAGGACAGCCTCTGGCTCATCTTAGGGGCTTCTATCTGGTAGCTTTTATTATTACACAAATGGTCTAATAATAAAAGGCTTCAGGGTTCCCATCACTTCTTTCTTCCCCACGTGAGTGATACGTGCCAAGGGTTATAAAACCACAGAGGTGATTTATTGTTTTAGAAACAGAACTCTTAAAGACCAAATTGGACCACTTTGGGGTTTACAAGAACTGTAACCAGTTTACTGCCTTTTGAAAAATGCAGCAAGGGAGAACTTGCAGAAGAAAGGCATATGGAAGCAGTGGGATGCCCTTTGATACCTTCTGAGTTGGCCTCCTGCTTTGCCCCAGTTAAGGATGATATTCAGTGTTAGTGAGTGCCCTTGTGGAACTGTTTTCTCACGTATTCGTGGTACACCTGCTGGGATCGCATTTTGGCCTTAAGGATTGAGGGCCATCTAAAGGCCTGGAGGAGAGACTCAGTGATCACTCTTTGGAATGTGTTCTTGGGAAATAATTCGGAGGAAGAAATGTTCTGTAGCCATTGAAGATGATTAATATCATAGGAAAGAGTTAAGGTGGGATCTACGATCACTGCCGTGCAGGCGTTACACACACGTGTGAGCAGGGACTGGACGGGAGCCAGGGAGGGAGGGTGGCCAATGTGTTCCCGGCATACGGAATGGCTGAATTTTCCTTTAAGAAACCCATTTATTGCCGTTAGAGGTTGTGCTTGCCGTTAGAGGTTGTGCACTCCGAGAACTTCCAAAGACCTCAGCATCACTGCACCTGGGATGTTTGGAACATGGCTAAATTCTTCCCCAAAATAGACTAGTCAAAAAATCAGAAGGCCCTGGAGGCCTGAAGGTTTTAAGGTAGAAAAGAAACTGAAACCAAGACTTTCGATCTTGAACCGTTTTGCTGCAAAACACCCACACTTCGATGCCTCCCTCAGATCTCTGCTGTTGTCGCTCAACTGTCTCGAAATCTCTTTGTTTCCAGGTCCAGTTTCAGAAGCTCCAGCAACTGCGCCTCACGCACCACCACGGCGGGTCCCTACCGAACGTGAGCCAGCTGCGCGGCAGTGCGGCCGAGTTCCAGGTACCCCACAGGGCCTGCCTTGGGGCTGAGGAAGGGGAGGGACAGGTGGCCATTGTCCCCAGAAAGATTGGACCTTGGGGGATAAACTGGGCCTAAATACAGTTGGGTGCTCTTCTGGGAAGCCCGCCATTCTTTTCCTAGTTTCTGCAGGCTGACCCAGTGTGACCTCTCGGGCCGGCTGAGGCGACACAGTCCAGGAGAACCGTACTGTGAGCCACATGTGTAATGCAGACTTGTCTAGTAGCCCCAGCAAAGACAAAGACACAGGTGCAATTAATTTTAATATTATTCAAAGAACTTAAATTTATTGTTTAACCCAGTAGATCTGGAATGTTATCATTTCATCGTATAATCAGTGTAACAAACACAAATGAGATATTTTACATTCTTTTTAAAGTTTGTACTAAGCCTGAAATTTGGTGCATATTATACACTTGCAGCTTGTTGTGGTTGAGACTCGTCGTATTTCATCACCTGCATGTGGTTGGTTTCTACCACACTGGACAGTGCAGATCTAAGGCCCAGATAAATGGTCTCTTGCTTTTAGATTAGTGCCTCAGTCATTGATATCATTGAAGAACTTTGTTCAAAATAACGTGGAATCGGTATTTCAGACCACGGTATAGGATGCTGTTGTGGAGATCCGAATTAGACATCCTCATCTCTGAAAAATTAGGAGCCTGTCATAGTTCTAATTAAACACTTTCAGAGTTGGTGTTGAAGTCGGGGACTTTAAGACAAGGTGTAAGTTGATTTATTGGATGCCTGTCCATTTTAAAAGCACTGTCTTCTTTCTTTGCTGTGAAAGCTGGGTTCACTTGCTCGATGATGGTCCCATAAGGCAAAAGTATTACTTAAAATAGAGACTTCCGTTTGAGAGAGCTCAGAGGGGCTCTTAAGTATATTAGAAAAGGCATAGTGTGAGCATCCTTACGCCGTGGGACACTGGCTCTTCTCCGTCCTGTGTTGATGCTGGAGCCTTGCGTGCTGCTGCCGGAGTCAGAGGCCTGCCTCTGTGCACCGCATCATCTTCTGCCCTGGCCTGTTGGTCCTTCAGGGTCCAGGTAAAGCAGGTCTCTGGAAACAGAACACTGCCAACACGTGCTGTGTTTAAGATGCTGATTTTGTGGTGCTTCCTGTCAATTGTAGAGAAATATAGGTAGAACTTACTGTCCTGCCCCTGTCCCCGTTGCGGGGGGCGGGGGGGGGGCGCTGGGATGGACTGACAGCCCTTGGCCTTCCCGGGATTCTTTCTTTGAATACTTTTTTTTACTTCTTTTTCTTTTTCTTTTTTTTTTTTTTTTTTTTAAAGATTTTATTAATTTATTTGAGAGAGAGAGAGAGTGAGCACCAATGGGAGGAGAGGGAGGCGACTCCCCACCGAGCAGGGAGCCCGCTGCCGGCCTCAAATCCAAAGACTCTGAGATCATCACCTGAGCCGAAGGCAGAGACTTACCCGATTGAGCCACTTAGGCGCCCCCGAATACATTTTTGCCTTGAAATAATCACAGACTTACAGAAAAGTTGAAAGTTCAGAGCAAATAACCTTTTTTTCTCCCCTTGAGAAAATAAGTTGCTGACCTGATGCTCTTTCAACCCCAAATAGTTCACTGTGTATTTTCCTACAAGCAAGGACATCGTCCCTCATAACCCAAACAGTGCCATCAAAATCCGAAAATTAATAGTGAAATGTTACCGTCTGAGCCACAAGCCCCATTCACGTGGTTTCTCCATCACGTGGTTTCTCCGTGTGTCCACTGCTGTCCTCTGCAGCAGAAGCATCCAGTTCAGAATCACCTGTATTTATTGTCTCTAGTCTCCTTCAGCCTACAGCAGTTTTTCAGTCTTTTATTTTTGACATCATAGAAAGTATTTCTGACTCCTATGAACTTAGCCACGTTTGAAGAGCACCAGTCAGGTATTTTGTAGGGGTCTGTCTGATGCTGCTTCGTGATTCTGTTCAGGTTTTTGCCTTTGGCAGGAAGAGGACAAAATGATGTTGTCATCGTGTCCCCATAAGTGCATGATTTTCTTTTGTCCTGTAACTAATGTTACTAGTGGTGTTTACTTTTATCAGTTAAGGTGGTGTTTTCCAGGCTTCTTCATGTTAAAGTTACTCGTCCCCTTCGTAGTTCACAAGTAGTTTGTGAGGAGATACTTCATCCTGATCCTCATCAAACTTTCATACATCCTTTTATTTATTTCTGTATGTCTGGTTTTGTAGCTTCTTATTTTATTCAGTGGGTTAAAATCCAGAACTATTGCTGTGACTTTGGTGCTCACATTATCTCCGATTAGGCCAGTGGGAGCCCTGTTGGGATTCTTGACAAACTGAGAAAAAAAGGGAATCCTGGGAACAGATTTTTTTTTTTTTAAGTAAACTTCCTTGAGGTGTAATTTACTGACAATACAATTGATCTTTCTGTTTAAAGACTTACTTACGTATTTATTGGGGTGGGGGGAGAGCGTGTGCATGAGCAGGGGGAGTGGCAGAGGGAGAGAGGATCTCCAGCAGAGGTTCCCTGCTGAGCCTGGAGCCACAGGTCTCAATCCCAGGACCCCGCGACTGTGACCTGAGCCAGAATCAAGAGTCAGATACTTAACTGACTGACCCACTGTGCACCCCTCCACTGCCTTCCTGGGGCGTACACGTCTATGTTGTAAATCACTGCCATAGTCAAGATACAGAACAGTTCCGTCATCCTCTGTCCTGAAGTTCCTATAAACTGGGAGGCTTAAAACAGCAGAAATTTATCCTCTTGCAGTTCTGAGGCTGGAAGCCTGAGATCCAGGTGTGGGTAGGACGGTGCCATCCGAGGCTCTAAGGAAGAATCCTTCTTGCCTCCTTCTAGCTTCTGTGGATTGTTGTCAGTCCTTGGTGCCCCTGGGCTTATAGCTCCCCCTCTCAAGCCTCTGCCTCCTTTCTGTAGGGCCTTCTTCCCTGTGTCCCTGTGTCCAAAGCTCCTTCCCCCTTGTCATTTAAAGCCACCACTCATTAGGTTAGGGCCCCCGCGAATCCAGTATGACCTCATCTTAGGTTGATTACCTCTGTCAAGATTCTGTTTCTAACTAGGATCCCATTCACAGGTACTGGGGGGTAGGACTTCAGCCTGTCTTTTCAGGGGAATAGGATTCAACTCACTGCATCGCATTTATCTGTGGCTTATTCCTTTTTATTGCTGAGTAGTATTCTGTAGTATGGGGGTTCTCTAATTTCTTTACTCATTCATCGGTTGCCGAGCATTTGGATCGTTTCCACACTTTGGCAATTGTGAATAAAGCTATGCACATATAGTTCTTGTGTAAATACTTAGTAGTGAAGCGGCTGGAGCACATGGCGAACATATCTTTAATTTTATAAGAGACTGCCAAGCTGTTTCATGATGTGTCTGTACTGTTTCACACCACCCCCCCCAGCAGTATAGAAAGTTCCAGTGATTCTGCACTGTTCTTTCTACTCCAGTATTTCGGGGTTGTTTCTTTAATTGTGGCAAAAACCACAACATAATATTTACTATCGTAACCATTTGTAAGCGTATGGTTCAGTGGTGGTAAGTGTATTCCCATTGTTGTGCAACTTTTTCATCTTACAAAACTGAAACTCTGTACCCTTTAGACAACAACTCCTGATGCCCTCTCCCCCCGTAGCCCCGCGGCCACAACTGCACTTTCTGCCTCTGTGAACTGGACCACTGTGTGCACTGCATGTAGTGGGCTCGTGCACTGCTTATCTTCCGGAGACTGGCTCCTTCACTTAGCCTGGTGCCCTCGCGGCTCACCCCTATTATGGAATGTGGCAAGATTTCCTTTTCATTTAAGGCAAATAGTGTTCCATTGGATGTACAGGCTGCATTTTGTCCTTTCAGCCACCACGGACACCGGGTCGCTTCCACCGGCTCTTGTGAATGATGCCACCACGGACGTGGGTGTGCGCACACCTCCCGGAGACGCAGCTCTCGGTTCTCTGGCCGTGCGCTCAGACGCGGCTTTGCTGGGCCCTATGACAACTCTATTTGAAGTATCTTGATTAGTGGCCGTCCCGTTTTCCACCGCGTGTGCGCCGACACCTGCTCTCAGCCGCGGTGCACGAGGGCGCCGTGTGTGCCCATCCTGGCCGCCTCCTGTCCTTTTCTGCGCGCCTCTGTTGGTTTGGTACTAGTTGTCCGAGCCGGCGTGAGGTGGTGAGAGCTCAGGTTAGCAGATTTCTGCCCCAGTGCATGTGCAGTGCTATCTCATTACGCGTTCAATTGGCCTTTTCCTAATGACTAATGATGTCGGACATCTTCCCGTGTGATTTTCGCCACCCTCCTATCTTCTTTGGTGAGATGCCTGTACAGAGCTTTTGCCCAGTTTTTAAATGACTTCTTCATTTTCATGTCATGTTGTGAGAGTTCTCCATATTTGTTGCTTGCTCTTTTTCTTTTTTCTTAGAGAGGGAGCTCCCCCGTGCAGGAGCAGCGCCATGGTTGCGGGGGAGGGGCCCAGGGAGAGGGAGAGAGAATCTTCTGCAGGCTCCAGCGCGGAGCCCGAGGCTGGGCTCCATCTCGTGACCCTGAGATCACGAAATCTGAGCTGAAATCAAGAGTCGGGCGCCCAACGGACTGAGCCACCCAGGTGCCCCAGATGCCATTTCTTTATCAGATATGTATTTTGCAAGATATTTTCTCCCTGTCTGTGGCTTATCTTCTCATTTTCTCAGCAGAGTCTTGAAGACCAGAAGATTTTTAAGTTGAGTGAGGTCCACTTGATCGATTTTGTTGTTTTATGATTTGTGCCTTTCATGTCTTATCTAAGAATTATTTGCTTAACTCAGGGTCACAAAGATGTTTTTCCTGTGTGTTCTTTGGGAAGTTTTATAGTTTTAGGTTGTACACTTAGATAAGTTGATGTGTTTTTGTGTTGTGCTCAGTATGGATCGAAGACCACTCTCTTTGCATGTGCAGGTTGAAGTGTGCCAGCGCCATGTATGAGAAGACTTTTCTTTCCTATAGAATTGCCTTCTCACCTTTGTTCAGAGTCACTTGACCATGTATGTGTGGGTCTGTTTTTTTGGACTCCATCTTCTGTTTCACTGATCTCCATGTCTCTCATTTTGCTAATACCACATTTTTTATCTATCTGCCTACCTATTTATTTATTTATGTATTTATTTATTTATTTATTAAAGATTTTATTTATTTAACAGAGAGAAACAAAACTTGAGAGGGAACACAAGCAAGAGGAGTGAGAGAGGGAGAAGCAGGCTTCCCGTAGAGCAGGGAGCCCGATGTGGGGCTCGATCCCGGGTTTCCAGGATCATGACCTGAGCTGAAGGCAGTCGCTTAACCAACTGAGCCACCCAGGCGCCCCTACTTATTTACTTTTAAGAGATTTTATTTTTGAGCAACCTCTGCACCCAACATGGGGCTTGAATCCACAACCCTGAGATCAAGAGTTGCATGCTTCCCTGACTGAGCCAGCCGGGTGTCCCTAATACCACGCATTTTTAGGAAGTTGAGGTATAATCGACATATAATGGTATATTTGTTTCTGGCAGGCGTGGAATATAATGATAGATATTTGTATGTATTGCAAAGTGATCACCACAATAAGACTAGTTAACTTTTGTCACAAACAGTTACCAAAAAATTGTTTTTCTTGTAATGAGAAATTTTTAAGATTTAGTCTCAGCAACCTTCAAATAGGCAATACCGTTTATTATGTATAATCACTGTGCTGTATGTTATATCCTCGAGACTTATTTATTTTATAGCTAGAAATTTGTACCTCTTAATCCCCATTTCGTCTATCTCCCTCCGCCTCTGAAGATTCCACATATAAATGAGGTCCTACTAATACCGAGCTATCTTAAGTGCTGTACCTTTATGGGAAGGTTTGAAATCAGGGAGTGAGAGTCCTCCAACTTTGTTCTTTTTTAAAGTCGTGTGGCTTATTTTAGTTCCTTTATTTATCCATACAATTGTAGAATCAGCTTGTTGGGGGCGCCTGGGTGGCTCAGTTGGTTAAGCAACTGCCTTCGGCTCAGGTCGTGATCCCGGAGACCCGGGATCGAGTCCTACATCGGGCTCCCTGCTCAGCAGGAAGCCTGCTTCTCCCTCTCTCACTCCCCCTGCTTGTGTTCCCTCTCTAGCTGTGTTTCTCTCTGTCAAATAAATAAAAATCTTTAAAAAAAAAAAAAAAAGAATCAGCTTGTGGATTTCTACGAAGAAACCCTACTGGGATTTTTAGTGGGATTGTGTGGAATCCGTACATCAGGTTGGGGAGAATTGACATCTCGATAATAATGAGTCTCCCAATCCGTAAATGTGGTACGGATCGTGATTCAAGTGAAGCTGCTCATAATTCTTATTTAAACACAGTTCTCTTCCTCTTAGGTTTATGGATCCCTTTGGAGTTTACCAAATACTTTCACATCTTGTTATTTTACTTGATCTTTACTACGACACTAGTTTGGTAGCTACAGTACTATTTCATTATTGGTTAAAGATCAGTTTTCTATCCTAATGGAGGATCTCAAAGCACATTCTTCTCCTCTCACCCATTGGGCACTTGCACAGAGGACAGAGACTTATCAGATGAGTAAGGCAAAGCAAGCTTTCAGGCTGCCTTCTGATAATGCTCCGTGCAGGGCGGGTCATCAGTCAGGGCCGGCTGGGGTTACAGGCCTCCTATCTCTAGGCAGGGCCCAGCATGTGCACACTGAAGGCAGAGAGGAGGAAATGGCATTCTCTTCTCTGAAAGCTAGGGCTGTGTCTTGGGGGACACAGGGACGAGCCGACCGTTCCACAGCATGTCCCAGCCTGCCTGAGAGCTGACGCACCTGCTGGTTGTGTGGCCCCTACAAACAGAGGGACAGAGTGCTGCGGGCTGTGTGGGTGTGGTTAGGACCCTTCAGAGCCTCCACGCAACCTACCTCGCCCTTTTGAATTCTATCACTAAATCTAACTGTGCTTTTTTATATTTCTGATTACTACATTTTAACAAAATTGCATCATCTTGTTTATAACTGAGGGTTTATCAGTTCTGACTGATTCAGGGAACAGTGTGGTAGCCGAAGGGATAAAGCCGAGCCGCAGAGGCCGGGAGGGCCAGGGTTAGGCCGGCGATTTTCCCAGGGCCTGCCGTCAGCCTGGGAGCATGTCATGAGACCCAGAGTTTGCACAGTAAGTATGGCAGAAAACCAGAACTAAAAATCAAGTCTGGCTCCTAGTTCAATTTTTATGGCTTTACCTCCAAATTTTTATAAGATTCTTAAAAAAAAAAAAAGATTGGCAAAAGATATGTGAGTCAAATTCCAGTAAATGGAAAACCTTAGGAGTGACATTAATCTGAGAATCCTGCGGATGGTAACTAGCGCGTCTTGAGCAGGTGCTGTGAGCCAGATGCTTCATTACACTCTCTGCATAGATTCTTTAACTTTTACAAAAACCCTCTGGGGCTCTTACTGTCGGGAGCCAGTCTCCTCCTTTTTCTAGGACATTTTGCATTTCACGATTTATTTCCATGTTGCTTCATCATATGAAATTCATGTCATGTTAGACAGTTGCCTGATCCACAGAAAACAGGGAACATCTCTGTTCACATTTTGGCTCTTTTCTCTACCCCCCCAACCCCAGCTTTTTTTTTTTTTTTTTTAAGATTCTGTCCATTTATTAGAGAGAGGGAGGCCAAGCAGGGTGAGTGGCAGAGGGAGAGGGAGAAACAGATTCCCTGCTGAGCAGGGAACCTGATCACAGGGCTCAGTCCTAGGACCCTGGGGTCATGACCTGAGCCAAAGGCAGACGCTTAACTGACCAGGCCACCCAGGCTCCCCTTTAGCTCTTTTCTTTCAATAGTTTCTGCCAGGACCATAAATATTTTTAAGAAAACCAGCATCATATTTACTGCATGTATAATTTCATATCTTTTTTTTTTTTTTTAGATTTTATTTACTTATTTGACAGAGAGAAACACAGCTAGAGAGGGAACACAAGCAGGGGGAGTGAGAGAGGGAGAAGCGGCTTCCCGCCGAGCAGGGAGCCCGATGTGGGGCTCGATCCCGGGTCTCCAGGATCATGACCTGAGCCGAAGGCAGTTGCTTAACCAACTGAGCCAGGTGCCCCTCATATCTTATTTTTTACATCATAAACCTTTTCCCGTATGTCTAAATGGTCTTCAAAAGCATAATTTCTGGTGACTTAAGAATATTCTGTCACACGATGTCCCACAGTTTAACTGCTGCCTTATTGTTGTTTTTACTGTTTGTTCATATGGGGGTGTGTGTGTGTGTGTGTGTGTGTGTGTATAAATTGATCTTTCAGTAGGCCAGGGAAATTCTCAGTAAATTAAAAAATGAGAAATTGAATTCAAACATAATTGACAAAATTGTAATCAATAATTTAAAAAAATCCAACCACTTGATCAAACGTTTAAATCTTTTAAACATTATTAGATATGTTGTCAATGGCAAGTTAGAATACATAAAAGGAAAAAAGGTCACAATTGTAATAGTTTAACCATATATATGTATATGTGTATAAAACATTTGTTTTACTTAAGAAACTTATTAAGAACCGTATGAAAAAAATCTGTAAAGCCTGAGAGAATATAAAGAGCTAAAAGTTAGCCTTCAGCTTGAACATTTGGTGAAAGCTGTGAATTCCACCTGAGAAAAATCAGACACGCAGGTACGGTGCTTGCATTCGCTTTCTTTTTTTAAAGCTTTTATTTTTTTGTTTTTACTTATTTATCTTTAAGGATGTATTTATCTTCATAGACAGAAAGTATGAATGGGAGGAGGGGTGGAGAGAGGGAGCCAGACTCTCAGGCAGGTCCCCTGCTGAGCACTGACCTCTTGTTGGGGGCTCGATTCCACGACCCTGAGATCATGACGTGAGCTGAAATCAAGAGTTCGCTGTTTAACAGACTGAGCCACCCGGGAGCCCCTCATTCACTTTCTTAAACTTTTTATTAGGGAAAATTTCAAACATATTACACTCCTATTTGAAAGTATTTTGATCCCATGTGAAGAATTATTGGCCTAACATGATTTCCATTTATAAGTTTGTATTAAATATAAAATAACCACTTTCCTTATCATCCCATGCCTGGTTTTCTGAATCTGTAAAAGACACCCAAAGAAAATTGTGGACAGTGTTTCAGTAACTTGGTACAAAGTTGGGCAGGCAGAAAGGGAGTTCTTTGAAATCTTTGCCTTTGCTTCCTTAATCCTCAAGCAGGTTTTTTAGCAGCTTTTGATACCTCCTCTGTCCTCAAGCAGAAAAGCCAGTCTTGTACACACACACACATATATATTTTTCAGTTATGTATTTTAGGGGCACCTGGGGGACTCAGTTGGTTAAGTGTCTGCCTTCAACTGAGGTCATGATTCCGGGGTCCTGGGATCCAGCCCCTTGTCAGGCTCTCTGCTCAGCGGGGAGCCTGCTTCTCCCTCTCCCTCTGCCTGCCTCTCTCCTGTTGTGTTCTCTCTCTCTCTCTCTCTGTCATATAAATAAATAAAATATTTTTTATTACATTGTTTTATTTTTCCAGTGTTCCAAGATTCATTGTTTATGCCTCCCACCCAGTGCTCCATGCAAAACGTGGCCCTCAATATTTTTTTTAAAATTATTTATTTTCAAGAGAGAGAGAGTGTGTGTGAGGGGGAGGGGGGGGCAGACGGAGAGGGAGTGAGAATCTCAAGCAGACTCCCCATGAGCTTGAGCACAGACCCTGCTGTGGGGCTGGATCCCAGGATATCCTGACCCGAGCCTAAGACAAGAGGCAGATGGATTGGTTAACTGACTGAGCCAAGCAGCGCCACGCCCCCCACGGTCCTAGATGGGTATTTGGAAGCCACATCTTGAGAGCTGCTTCTTTGAATTTCAGAGTAATAGTACAAATAGCATATAGGTATCAGCATGCATAATCTGAAACATCTTCACTTCCTGCAGCCAAAGCTCCCCCCTCAGAGCTCCGCTGGCTCTGTCCTCTACACGGGAGGCTGTGAGGCCTTGCGAGGAGCCAGGGAGCCATGGAGTGTTGGCATCGGCCTGCCCACCCCATGGTACAGGGAATACTCCCAACCCAAGGAGCCAAACGCCAAGCAGGTGAGAAGCCCTGCAGTGAAACAAGAGGGAATGATTCTCCCTGAATATCCTCCCAGGTTGTATAGGGCGCACGGCAAGGTGAACGGCACCCCCGTGTCTCTCGTAGCCTGTTGTCCCGAAAGGAAGAGGTGAGGCTCCTCGATGCTACCTGGACGGCTCCGGAGGGGCTGCAGACCAGGCTCCCACTGAGTCCCCTTAGGCAAATCACAGAATTCTCTGAACCTTATGATCATCATGACAGTGAGTCCCTGTTATAAGGATTTAATGAGTACAGAAGAAAAGCAGAAGGGCTTTGGAAACTGTGGTGGTCGAAGCAACCATCAGTAACACAAATACTGTTTAGAAACACTTTTGAAGTGTTTCTTCAAAAACTTCAAAAAAAGTTTCTTTCTACTCATTTTTGTCTGTGCTTTTTTTTTTTTTTAAAGATTTTATTTATTTATTTGTCAGAGAGAGAGTGAGCACACGAGCCGGGGAGTGACAGGCAGAAGGAGACGGAGAAGCAGACTCGGCTGAGCAGGGAGCCCGATGCAGGGCTCGATCCCAGGACCCCAGGATCATGACCTGAGCCGCCGAAGGCTCTGACTGAGCTGCCCAGGCATCCCATCTGCACTCTTTTTATTTCCTCTCCTGCACCCCCTGACCTATGCTCTCCAGGTAGTCACTAGCCGTAGATGGCTATTTACATTTAAATTAATTAAGATGAACTATAATTCAGAATTCAGTTTCATTCACACAAGCTCCATTTCAAGTGCTCAATAGCCACATGCGGCTGGCGGCCACCGTCCTGGGCAGCGCCACTGCAGCCGGGGAGTGCCCTCGTGCCCAGCTCCGGTCCTCAGCGGGTCTCAGCCCCAGCTGGCCCAGGCCTCCCCGTCCCGTCCTGGCTGGGGCTTGAAGACCGTCTCCTCCTCCCTCTTTTCCTTCATCAGCCACTCAGATTCCTATGTCCTGGCTCAAGCGCTCATTTGGATTATAAGAACATTCTGATTAAATTTCATACAAAAATGTTTGCAGGGTGCCTGTGTGACTCAGCCGGTTAAGTGTCTGCCTTCAGTTCGTTCAGGTCACAGTCCCGGGATCCTGGAGTCGAGCCCCACGTCTGTCCGTCAGGCTCCCAGCTCAGCAGGGAGTTTGCTTCTCCCTCGGCTCCTCCCCCCCGTTTGTGCGCGCACGCTCTCTCTCTACCAAATAAATAAAATCTTTCACAAAATTTGTTTGGCTCCTCTGTGGCACATGCATTTCAAAAGAGGATGCTTGCAAAACCCGGTCTCTAGTGGGCAGAGTGCCTCACAGTGAAAGGTGGCAGTTAACCAGAAAGCCTGTGTGGAAGGGTGCGCGCGCACACACACACACGCACGCACACAGACACACATGCACGCACACAGACAGACACAGACACACGCACAGACAGACACACACACATGCACAGACACACACGCACACACACAGACAGACACACACACAGACACACACGCACACACACAGACAGGCACAGACAGACGCACAGACAGACAGACACAGACATACGCACAGACAGACACACACACACACACACATGCACACACACAGACACGCACACACACAGATGCACGCACAGACACACACGCACACACAGACACACACACACAGACACACGCACGCGCACACAC
Source organism: Spilogale gracilis (assembly GCA_004023965.1). Lineage (NCBI taxonomy): Eukaryota > Metazoa > Chordata > Mammalia > Carnivora > Mephitidae > Spilogale > Spilogale gracilis. The sequence goes on from PITA01000025.1 coordinate 420,697, forward strand.
ACACATACGCAGACACACACACACAGGTGTTCATCTAAATGAACACACTGACCTGGAGAGGGCTTTGTGTTCCGCTGCCCTCCTGTAGGAGAGGAGTTCACTACTCTTCTTACTTCTCATTCGCTGGCGGATAGATAAATCACAAATAAATTCAGTGCTTGTTTCTAAAGCACTGCCGTGATGGCAGGAGTCTGGCCCTTCGGCATGAGGTGTGGGGACAGCGGCGACGAGGCCACCGTCCGGGTTCTCCTGGTAAACCAGCGCCCGCTTCCTGCCCTGGGGTTTAGTGGCCTGCCTCCAGCCAGCGCCCCGAGCCGGGAGTGATCCAGGAGTCTCCGAGCCTGTCCCCAGGTGCTTCTCTTGGAGTCATAGATCAGAGCCAACGCAAGGTCTGCCATCCGATGTTCTTCAGACATCCTGTCTGTCTCTGCCTTTAGACCCCCCTCTTGGGATGTCCTGCCCACTCCTCCTCGGTGCTTTCGTCCCCTGGAGTTTTGGCTGCACCAGCCCCACGCCTCCACTGCCCAGGAGGAGGCCCAGGAGGAGGCCGCGGTGGAGGCAGGGTCTCTCGGGCGTCCTGCTGCCCCAGGCCCCAGTCCTGGCCGCCCCGCCGTTTCACTCCCTGAGCCTGGGCCCCTCATCCACCTCTCGCAGCCTGTTGGTTCATGTGTAAAGTAAGGACAGTAATACTTACCCAGAGGGTCAGCAGGGGAAATGGGAGACGCGGAGGCACTGACCGAGAGATGTGGGAGCCAGAGCGAGTTAAGGGAACGAGGATGTAGAGACGACTGACTCCTTCCCAGACCGCCGACTGACTTCTGCTTGTATGTGCTTGTTCGTCATCGCTCATGGCTCCCCTGGCATAGTCCTCTGCTCAAAAGTTAAAAGTGAGAGGGAATTTCGTTCCCAGGGTCATAAAGCTTCGCCAGCCCTGCTCTTAGGTACAGCATGCTGTCTGCCAGCATGAAACAATACCCTTTTATCCAAGGACTAGTAGATCTAACGAGCTAGGGCAGTGACCTTCTGCAGGAGATGGAGAAGACATTACCTGTAAGCTTAGCATGTTTTATGGAAAGATTTTCACTGATCACTAATAGCTATTTTATGTTATGTCTTAGTTTCTTTTTCAGAGAATGACGTTTTTCTTTCTTTCTTTCTTTTTTTTTTAAGATTTTATTTATTTATTTGACAGAGAGAAACACAGCGAGAGAGGGAACACAAGCAGGGGGAGTGAGAGAGGGAGAAGCAGGCTTCCCAATGAGCAGGGAGCCCAATGGGGGACTCGATCCCGGGTGTCCGGGATCATGACCTGAGCCGAAAGCAGTTGCTTAACCAACTGAGCCATCAGGCGCCCGATAATGACGTTTTTCTGACCTTGTATCCAAATTCTGTTTCGGAGTCCGTACCTCGTCATCCACATGTACTTTGCAACTGTGGGGTTTTTTTTTTTCTTTTTAATTTTGTTTCTGTTTCTGTGTTTGGCTCGCTCGCTGGGTTAGCTTTGACTTCTGACTTCTAGCCACATGTTCGCCTCTTCTGCTTGAGGAAATGGTGAGATGCACAGAAAGGGGCTTATTTAATAGCTTTGGAATGCACATCTGTCCCAAAATAGGAACTGTGACCAAGAATATGGTAGTTGTTTTGTTTTAAGTAGGCTCCACACCCAGTGTAGATCCCAACGCAGGGTCTGAACTCACGACTCTGAGATTGAGACCTGACTCGACATCCAGAGCCCTGTGCTCAACTGACTGAGCCTCCCAGGCATCCCAGTAGTTGTATTTTTAATACAGGTTTGGGTAGTACTTTCCTCCTCCGTTTTTATTGAACGTGTTGAATAGAAGACTTAGGAAATGAAAGAGGAAAGTAGACAACTCATGAATCTCTAGCAGTCGGGAATAAAGGTCTTTGAAATCATGCAAGGGGCAGGAAAACATCGGCCCCACACGTGGAATTAGGAACATCTGCACCCATGGGAACTCCCCGAGCATGGGGACTGGAATATCGCCACGTTCATCCCGCCTTTCACGTGCTCCTGACCATTCACGCGCTGGAGGGTCGGGGACAGTGTGGGCACGCCAGATAGTGCTTGTAGAGCTGACCTACATTCTGTTAATATAAAGCTTCAACACCAGGAAAGTTGCAGGGGATGGGAACTTCTGCAAAGTCCATCTATCGGGTGAAACCAGTGAAAAGCAGCATCCTGAGGACCAAAGCAAAAACATAAGTTCTTTCAAATGAAAGCTTTAGGGCAATACAGAGGCCTCAGGGTTCGCTGGCCGGAAGGTCAGATTCTGAATTCAAATCCAGCCTCTGCCGCCTCCTGCTCTGTGACTTCTTGCCAATCACTTAACATCTCCCCTTGTGTCTGTTTTTTTTTTTTTTTAAGATTTTATTTATTTATTTGACAGAAACACAGCGAGAGAGGGAACACAAGCAGGGGGAGTGAGAGAGGGAGAAGCAGGCTTCCCGCTGAGCAGGGAGCCCGATGTGGGGCTCGATCCTGGGTCTCCGGGATCTGAGCCGAAGGCAGTTGCTTAACCAACTGAGCCCCCCAGGTGCCCCTTGCGTCAGTTTTCAGATGTGCAGGGGGCACAGTAGGCACGCTAAGGTCAGAGTTGTGTTTGGGGAGTGAATGAGCTAATGTATCTGATGCTGTCAGATCAGAGCCCGGCCCAGGGGAGCACAGGGCCTGCACTCAGCTCTGTGGGCCAGCCTCTGAGAAGGGGTGTGAACAAGGTAAAATGGCCCAGGGAGGCTCCACGCCCCGCCGGGAGCAGCAGGTGCCTGCTGCCGCCGCCGCGTCCCACGGTGACCGTAGAGGCTCTCAGAGGGGGTGACGAGCTCCACTCCAAGTTGTGTCATAGGTTAATTTGTCCTTACTGACGGCTAAAACTTGCAAGTTTAATTTTAACAGGTAAAATGTATTTTTACAAAGTCCCAAGAGGGGCTCCTGGGTGGCAGAGTCGGTTAAGCGCGGGACTCTTGGCTTGGGCTCAGGTGGTGATCTCAGAGAGGTGGGATCCAGCTGCCAGTCGGGCTCGAGTTCCCCGTGGGCGCCGCCTGGGATTCTCTCCTTCCCTCCTCTCCTCCCGTGTACACATGCTCACTCTCCCAGGTAATTAAATAAATCTTAAAAACAAAACAAAACTAAGACAAAGTTATCCCCCCTCATAGCGTTACTGCTGTTCAGCCCTAATTGGGGAAGTGCCGAGCACCTGCAGAGAGCAGGCCTGTGCCCCAGGGTTGGGCACCCCAGGGACACCGGCTGGAGCATGGGCCCAGCACTGGGACACTGAGAGGCCCGTGTGGGGGCAGAGAACGTGTGTGAGACCCGCCGGTGGTGGAGTGCTGTGCTTTCTGCCACAGAGGGCCCGACTCCCACTGCCTTGTCCACGCTCCTCCCCTTGGCCAACCTCTGCCCCCCCTGCTTGCCAGATGGCGCCCCCAAAGCCGAGCCACTCTTCCCTGTCCAGGCGTACGTCCACACGAGGAAAAGGCGTGTTTGACTGCCTGTTTTTCACTATACTACACAACTACTGTAACTTTCCCTGGCTTCTTATTCATTACTATTGATTGAGTGCCTGTTGTGAATGAGATATTATTGGGCTTATGAGGATTATTGAGAAAATGTCCATTTAAGAAGCTTACAACTAAGCTTGATGGACGACAGGTCATACAAGAACTGCAGCTGAAAAACCTTTTTCTTCTTCAGCTTCCATTTTTAGACTTTTATATTCAGCGAAAGTAATTGCTTATTCCCTAATTCTTTTTTGTTCATTATAAAAGTAATGCTCACTGTATACAATTTGGAAAATACATAAAAATTTAAAAGGAACAGAAAAAATTATATTTCATCTACAAAAAATTCTACTTTAATGTGCATTTTAAAATTTTCATGCAACTTGTATATATTCTCCATATTTATGTCCTTTTGAGCTTTCTTTTTCATTTCAGCCATTATAATCATTATTTCCCTATGTTATTAAAATACTTTATAATTTTTTTTAAAAGTAAGTGGGTTTTTTTTTGAGAGAGAGAGAAGTGGGGCGGGGCAGAGAGAGAGGGAGAGAGAAGTGGGGAGGGGCACAGAGAGAGGGAGAGGGACAATCTCAGACTACACACTGAGCACAGAACCCAGCGTGGGGCTCGTTCTCAGGACCCTGAGATTGTGACCCAAGCAGAGATCAAGAGTTGGACACTTATCAAACTAAGCCACCCAGGCACCCCTATAAATACAGTTTTAATAGCAAAATACTTCACATATGATTTATAACCAGTCCCCCTAAATGTTGGATGTTTGGTTGATTCCAGTTTTTTCTTTGTAAAGAACAGTATAATAATAAACACCTCGGCGTATGAGTCATCTGTATTTCTGATCCTAGATGTCTATTGGCAGTATTATCCAGCCAAAGAGTAGAAATACTTGGGTTCTTTTTTTTAAAAGGAGAAATATTTGTAAGGTTCTTAATACACGTGGCTTCGTTGCTTTTCAGCACAGATATTTAACCTACAGAATTGTTCTGTTTTGCTCAGAATGTTTATTACCGTAACTCTGAGAGATCCAGGGCCTTTGCATATGTAGCATTCTAGATGTTGACGGCTCAAGAATGACTCCAAAGTTCATGACATAAAGTTGTTTGCATATTTACTGAAGCACAGAATATTTTTTTCAAAGATTATTTATTTATTTATTTGACAGAGAGAGATCACAAGCAGGCAGAGAGGCAGGCAGAGAGAGGGGGGAAGCAGACTCCCCGCCAAGCAGAGAGCCCGACATGGGCCCCGATCCCAGGACCCTGAGACCACGACCTGAGCCGAAGGCAGGGGCTTTAACCCACTGAGTCACCCGGGCGCCCTGAAGCACAGAATTAATCTAACAGGCCTGCGGCTGCCGTGTGTACAGTTAGGTCCCTTGGCTGTGAGTGACTAAGGCTGCCCAGCACCTGGTCCCTGGGGCTTCACGGTTCCCTGCAGGTGCTCTCACACATGGCTTTGGAAACTTAGTTATTTTTTTAATATGGAGAACTTCTGTGAAAATCGAAATGGCTGTTAATTTATGGTGTACATCTATGCAGAGAATATCTGTGTCAGAGAAATGTGACCCAGGAGCAAACCAGGAGTTTATGCAGATGTTTACATATTAACAAGAGTGAAGATTTGCAAAAGTCTGTGTTACTAATTGCGTGGTAGTCTGTACGAACCTGTCACTTCTGGGAAATAAGTGCCGACCGAAGAAATTCTTCTCTTTATAATAAATCATGAGATGATTGATATGTATCTTTATAAGAAAATAGGAAAATAAATACGCAGATGAAATCATCAGACAATGACCTGCTATAGATATTGTCCCCTTACTTGCTTTAATTTTTGAAAACAAAGTTCACTATATTTTGATAGGAATGTCTAATCCTCCAGCTAGGAAAGAGAGTGTGGGGGAAATGATCTCATCAATGTCTAGGAGTGTGAGAATAAGAGTAGCAGAAGAGACCTCACTTGGGCCAATCACACGTTAATCTGCTTACCCTTGCACTTCTGGGAGAGATAGCTATCCTAACGGCCCTCCAAGCCACAGCCTAAGAGCAACTCCCGCTCACCCTGCTGTCTGAGGGGTTGTTCCTAGAGGTTGCTTTTTCTCCTTTCGAGGATAGGGAGGTGATGGTAGCTTGAGATTCCTCCCATCCAGCCCCCAGAGCCCCCCACCTCCCCCACCCCGGGACCTGCCTTTTCCTCCTTCCTAAGAGTATCTCGGACACATGCAAAACGGGGCCTCCTTGTGGGGTTTTTGCATGTGGCTGTGGGTGCCGATGGAGTCAGGCGTGTCTGGTTTCTGGCTTCTTTCCCAGGCTCCTGGGCCATGTGAGCCCTGACTCGCCAGCCTGTTGCCGTCTCTAAGACCCAGCCCCCTCTGAGGCCGAGGGACTGTAATTTGGCTTCAAGTGACCATGTTGGCCTTGTGCCTCAGCCCTGATAACCGGACTCTTGTCTGGTTCCTGGGTGCCAGAATCCCATGGTAACCTGCTCATGTCCCAGTGCCTTGTTTTTTATCAGCTTCCCTCCCAGGGACTGAAGTCCTGCCCTGAACCACAGTGACCGATGCACTTTCCTGGTTTTGCCTCCCTGACAGAATTCCAGAGTGCCCCAGATTGCTCATTGTTCTGTGGTGCCTGCAGTCAGGAAGGCCCCGTTCTGCACACTTATCTCAGCAAATGGCAACTCCATTCTTCAGTGACTCAGGCCAGAACCTTGGAGTCATTCTTAACACTCCCCTGGCCTGCCCTGTCCCACATCTGAGCCTTCAGCACATTCTCGGTGCTACATTAAAAGTCTATCCAGACTCTGACTACCTTGGTCCCAGCCCCCGTCATCTCTGCCCCAGATTCTTGCAGAGAGCCTCCTGACCGCCCTCCTGGCTTCTGTCCTTGTCCCTTCCTGTTATCCTCGATGCTGCCATCTGAGTGACCTGTTTAAAATAGGACCCAGACAATATCACTTGTCTTTTCAGAATCCTCTGATGGCTTCTCCACTCAGAGCACCAAGGGCAGCGCTGCCCAGGAAGGGCCCTGTTCCCTCTCCACACTTTCCCACCGCACGTCTGCATCCCTCACTGCGCTCCAGCCACACTCCCCGTTGTCTCTGCTCTTTGAGCCCTCCCTAGGATCTCTCTGCCAGAACAGCTTTCTCCAGCCATTCTTTATGTTTCTGTTACTTCATCTTGTTTATATTCTGTGCTCGTTACACTGCATTAGAATGCGAGCCCGCTGCAGGCCAGGCACTTCTGTTCCCTGCCTTGTTTTCCAAAGCCTGGAACGGAGCCCATCTGAGTTCACTGAGTAGCGTGGGGTGTACACAGCAGTCCTGCCCCACGCAGCGTACGCGCGTCGTCTCGTCTAGTCCTCCCAGTACCCTTGGGTGATGGTCCTTCTGTGATTCCCATTTTGCCGGTGAGGAAACTGACTCTTAAGTGCTAAGTGACTAGATGAACAGGATCCGGGCCGTGACCCAAATATTCAGAGAGGGCAGCGTGTTGGAACAAACATAGACTTTGTTATTAGACTTAGGAGACCCTGTCAACTATTGTTTGAGTTGAAACCTCTTCAGGCTTAAGTTCAATTATGAAATATGGGCAGTGATTATATCTCTTGGGGAGAAGGACTGTGTGAGATCATGGCCCTGGGATTTTCATATGTATTTTCTTGATTGCGGGTCGGAGGTTGATATTTTGTTCACGTATTTATTGGCCGTTCACATTTCCTCGCCTGGCAATTTTCTGTCCGTAATCTTCGCTCACTTTCTCACTCTCTCTCTCTCTCTCTCTCTCTCTCTTTCTTTTCAAGTTGCAGGAGTTCTTTGAATGTTAAAGGTACATGTGGTCCTGTGTGTTACAGTTTCTCCCACACTAGCATTTGTCTTTTGATGGTTTTGGAATCTTCCTTTCTTCGTATAGCAGTGTTAGTGATTGGTCAAGTCAGTGAGAATATAGATTATTCATAGAACAAATATTTACTGAGCGCGAGAGCTCTGTGGGCTATGCTTTCGGTTGGGACAGCTCTCCATCCTGGCTTTCGGTCTGCGTCACTGACGGCGGCTCTTCGCTTCGGTTTTAGCAGATTCTTGAAAGAGAACGTGTTTTCTTAGAGTCAAGTAGACCCAAACATTTCCCAGACTTTGGCTACATAATCAGAAATTTCAAAAGAGTTCTGGAATTTTTGGGCTTGGCTCCACATGGTCAGGCATACGTTGTCCTCTGTGCGGGCAGTTTGCTCTCTGCTCCCTCACCCTCCCGGGTGAGCCCCCTGCGCGTACCCCGGACGCCCCCTGCGCGGCCGCCTGCACAGCAGCCCTAGAAGCGGGCGCACAGCTCCTCTGGCCTGGCCCCCGGGTGCGCAGCCTTTGGGAGCGGGCGCAGCGCCCACGGGCTGCCTGCCCGCCGCCACACAGGTGCAGTTCGAGTCCGAATGGTGGAAGCACCTTGACCGTCACCTGCGGGGAGGTCTCGGCCAAGAACCGTGCTCTCACCACCTCGGAGCTCAGCCACACGGCTCCCTCACAGACTTGTGATGCCACACCCAGTCCTCGCTCTGAAAATGCAGCTGCGGGAAGTCTCCTCGTGAGTCTCTCTAACCCGCCCCCCAGAGTGTCTCAATAAACCTGGTTTTCGTGCTGTGCTTCGCTGTCTCAGCACGGTGATCAGGAGTCCCCCCCAGGGACCTGGTTACCGTCTCACCCCTCACCAGTGTCGGGACCTTCCACACAATCCTCAGCCCCTCCATGGCTCCGCCCACTCATCTGAGATGCGGCGGCTCGATAGGACCTACTAGAAGCTTGGTGCGAGGAATAAACGAGCTAATTCATGTATAACCTTAGAACCGCGCCCGGCACATAGTCATTGCTCAATAAATGCCGTAGATGCCGTAGAGCTCCCGCTGCACACTCACCTCCCTGTGAGCAGAGTACTGGCAGCTGGGCCTCCCAGTCACGCGCGACTTCAGCACATGGTGGACACCACTGTCCTCTCTCTCTCTCTCTCTCTCTCTCTCTCTTTAAATATTTTATTTATTTATTTGACAGAGAGAAACACAGCCAGAGAGGGAACACAAGCAGGGGGAGCGAGAGAGGGAGAAGCAGGCTTCCCGCCGAGCAAGAGAGCCCGATGCGGGGCTTGATCCCGGGACTCTGGGATCATGACCTGAGCCAAAGGCAGACACTTAATGACTGAGCCACCCGGGCGCCCCTCTTTTTTTTTCTTTTAGGATTTATTTATTTATTAGAGAGAGAGAGAGAGAGAGAACACATGCAGGGGGAGGGGGCAGAGGGAGAGAGAATCCCAAGCAGACTCCTTGCTGAGTGCGGAGCCCGGTGCTGGGCTCTACCCTGGAGCCCTGAAATCACCACCCAAGTGGACACCAAGAGTTGGCTGCCCGACCGACTGTGTCCCTCGGGTGCCCCCGTATTTCATTGCAGGTACCCTCTCTAGGGCTAGAGACCGAAGCTTTAGTTATTTATATAAAGCTGCTTCTAGTCCAGACAAGCTGCTTACGTCCTACTCACTCTTCGCTGACTCGATGGAGCGACTTCTACCGAAAGTCTTCCTGGGTCTGTCCTGGGGTCAGCCAGGCTGTGTGTAAATGCCCAGGGGGAGGGCGGGCCTGGTGGGCAGCAGGGCCAGCACCGGGACCCAGCCCAGGCCCCTGCATTCCCTGGCCCCTTGACTCCCCATGCAGTTCAGGTCATATTAACGTGAAGCAGCCCCCCCCCCCCAGGCCACTCCTGGACTGCCGAGTCATGGGGGAGAGGGAGAAGCCCTGTGTGTAGCGCGCCGTCTCTAACTGAACTTTCAAGTTCTCACATTTTTTTGGCCGTGGAACCTGCCAAAGTTTTGTCCCCGTTCCCTGCAGTTTCACAATAGTTGGGAGTCAGAATCGGTCCCTCTGTTAGGAAACAGCCAGTTTTCATACTTTAAACTTTAAAATGAAGCTTTTACTTGTTTATGATTACTTTGGACATTTTCCAGGAGTCACGATAACATCTGTGGAGGATTCCGCACAGGCCCTGAAGCTAGATACCGAAGTGGTTTCCCTGTTCAAAGGCAACAGTCTGTGCCTCAGGGAACTCCCCGGGTCGCCCCACCGCCCAAGCCCTTCTCCATCTCTCCCCCCCAGCTCTCGGGGATGTGCCTGCAGAAGGTGCTCTGCTCCCTAGCCTCTCTGGGGGGCCGTCACCGTGGTGACCACCTGCTTTTCTTGCTGGTTTGCTGGGGTGCCACAGAAGAGCCCTCCCCCAGACGGCCGCTGGTGCCACAGCCCAAGGGAGAAGAGTACAGGCGGAGTCTGGCCTCGTCTCATCCTCACAGAGCCCTCTGACACAAGTTTTATTACCCCCCCTTCACTGTGGCTTTCGCAGTCATGTGCCCAAGGTCATGCAGAAGTTCAGTGACAGAGTCGGGATTCAAACCCACATTTCTCTTTCCCAGGCTTTTGCTCTTATTTTGCACATTCAACAAAGACACACGAAACCAATTCGTTTTCAGTTAGGAAAAGCGTCTTCTTCCTTTTACTCAGCCTGGATGCCTGCCTCTTTCTGGTGTCTGGGGACCCTCAGATGTGCAGTCCCGCGTGACCTTTCCTTGGTTCCTTTTAGATTGTGCTCTGTTTGTTCACTTTCTCAGCGACCTGAGATGTCTTTTTGCTACTTTAATCCTTTCAGCCCTCAGTCTGACTGTCGAGGAAATCTCTCCTTAGGTTAGCCTCACTCCCCACAAACTAAGATTTTCACCCTGGAACGTGGTCGGGGAAGGCCAGCCCTGCCATGCTAAAGCCAGGGTGGAGGAAGGGGATGGGATAGCAGAGGAGGGAGCCGGCCGACGGGGTCAGAAGAGCAGGGTCGGTGGGGGCCTGTCTGCAAGAGCAGGCGTAATGACGTAATGACGCAGGCTGTGACTCGGTCTCCCCGTGTGTGCCCCGATGCCTGTGGCTTGAAGAGCTCGGGGACCTGACATCGAATTAGAGAGTGTGTTCTGTCTTCTCGGGATCTCTCGTCCACCATCTTGTCATTCATGAAATTGCCCAAGAGATGCTTTCAACGAGTCTGTGCCTGTTCCGTCTCTAAGTAGTTTTGGGCGTTAATTTAGAATTAATTAAGTTAGGGCTATCATTTAAAAGGTTTGAAGCGGCTTGCAAGTTAAAATGTAATTCAAAACAAAGCAGAGAGAATATTCAAGGGGAAACATTTATGGGAAGCAAAACAGCCTCCCCTGGGCCTCAGCTCTAATTTGGAACAGCCTCCTTTCCAGGACTCCTTGCCCTGGCGGATGAATCAGGACTCTTAGAACCAGAGTAGACCCTGTAGCTCTTTTGATGTAATACTCTCACTTTATAGGTCAGAACATTGAAAGCAAGAAAAGTTAGGTAATTAGTTTAATGTTACTCGGCTAGTATAGTAAGTGGCTGGGGCTAGAACCAAAACCTGCTTACTTAGTGTGGAGATTTTCAACGACCTCATCCCGCTGGACCAACACATTTGCCGCTTTGTTTCTGGATGCAGTGGAAAAGGAAATTTACTCGCTCCCTCCCCCCCTTCCTCCCTCCCTCCTTCCCTCCCTTCCTCCTTTTCCCCCCTCCCTCTCTACCTTCCTCCCTCCCTCCAGACAGGTTTAGTACTATTAGTCTAAGTGCTGCTGCTACTTCTTCCACACTCCTACTGTTGGTGAAAATGTACTGAATCTGCATGAGGTACTACGGCTCAGTGCTTTGGACACATTATGTAATTTTCCTGGTGTTCCCAGAAGTAGGTAGTTACTGTCTCTGTTTATGGGGGATACAATGGAGGCTAAGGAGGATTAAGCAACTTCCTTAGATCACACAGCCAGACTACAGCCAGATGTCAAGTCCGGGCTCTGATTCTGGAGTCCATGCTTGTAACTACTAGCTATCCTTCTGGCAGATTCTTTGCTTGTTTTTGTTGTTGTTCTTTTGTTGAATTACTCAAACAACTATTTCCTCTGAATGCAGAAGTTGAAACCTGTTGAGGAAATTCAACCAGTGTATTTCTTGAAGAAAAAAGAAATCATTTCCTGATTTCTTCATTTGTTAGCCCGAGGACGTCGTTGGGGCTGGTCCTAGCTGCTCTCTCGTCCTCACATAAGAGACCCAAGTGGGAATGGTTCTGTAGAAACTTGTGGAGTTGCTTGGAGGATCAGGCCCTCCACAGTCGTCTTTAGTGCTGTCTGCTCTGCATCTGGCGTCCAAGCCTGCGACCTCACCATCCCTGCTGAGAAGGGGCAGGCTGCAAAGGCCCTGGGACTTGTCTCTGTAGTTACTGTGGACCTTCTTTTTTTTTCCCCTCATTTTATTTTATCATTTGACAGAGAGAGAGCATAAGCTGAGGGAGGGGCAGAGGGAGAAGCAGACTTCCCATTGAGCAGGGAGCCCGATGCGGGGCTCAGTCCCAGGACTCTGGGATCATGACCTGAGCTAAAGGCAGACGCTTAACCATCTGAGCCACCCAGGAGCCCCTACTGTGGACATTCTTTTCTTGATTCTGATCTGCCTTTACCGCAAACCCTGTCTTGTTCATTGTCAAAACCGTGGCTCTGAAATGGCAGCTCTCAAGCTGTGGCTGAGCCTTTGGACTTGTTCGTGTTTGCCAGGGTGGGAAATACACCCAGCAAAGAAATCCCTGGGAGTAGGCTGGCTGTCGCTCTAAGCCGTGACCCACGGATTAGAACAGTAAGGGGACACCAGAGACAGGAGTGCTGAGTGTGCGGGCACAGGGTCCAAGCCTCCTCCACCCTTCCTGAGCTGCTCGTTCAGGAACGCAGCCATATCCCAGGGCCGAAGTGATGCTTCCGCGGGACGACGGATGGGAAGTGCCTGGTACCGTGCCTGGAACACTGTAGATGCCAGTGAAGGTTGATTATTAGCCAAGTGACAATTTAGCCTTTTTGCTCATTAAATTAGGAAAACAATTCGGAGTTAATATGCCAGTGTTGATGAAGGAGTGATGAAGTGTGCTCTTGTCTGCATTCTTACGGCTGTCAGCTGGTCTATATCTTTCTGAAAGCAGTTTGGGAATGAAAAGTGAAGATGGTTGGTGTGGAGGGTATTGAGATTGTTTTGTTTTTAAGATTTATTTATTTATTAGAGAGAGCATGCACGAGTCGGGGGAGGGGCAGGGGGAGAGAGAGGATCCGTAACAGGCGCCATGCCCGACACAGAGCCCAACGTGGGGTTCGACCTTGGGACCCCAAGATCAGGACCTGCACTGAAATCAAGAGTCAGACGCCCAACCAGCTGAGCCACTCAGGCGCCCCTAAGGTATTTTTACTCTTTGATGAATTCTGCTTATACTACTTCATCCTGAGAAACTATTCCAGGGTATAAAAACAAAACTTTAGGCCCGATAATGTTACAGGATTATTTTTCATTGCAAATCCTTAATTTAAGTAAAATATCATACATCTGCTCAGTACAGTGCACAATTTTGAATGTAAAGGCTCTACAGCGACCTGAGGAGGCATTGAGCAAGAAACTGAAAAGGAGGTACAGGTCGCATGCCCCGGCGGTTACAGGAGCCTGCGACGCCCTGCACCGCACTGGGATGCGGTCGCCGGTTTGTCTCCAGGTGCCACTCTGAGACTATTTTTTTTAAATACTATTTTTTAAATATTTTTTTTACTATTTTTTAAAAAAAAAGAAAAAAGAAAAAAATATCTAACAATGAGCAAAACATAGAACCTAATCCCATGCCTGGATCTCATCCCCCTTGCCGACCTCTAATCTTGAGCTGGCGGTACGGACTGGGGGTAGGCAGGGAGGAGGCAGGGCTCTGAGGATTCCTTTGTGTCTTCTGTGGCTTTCTCTTCCTGCTTGACTTTCTCTGGGTCGCCCCTCAGGGAGGTGGGAAGGGATATGCGGGCATCAGTGTTATCTCTTACTCTCTTTCCTCACCACTGTTAGGGGGCTCCTCAGTGAAATTCTTAACAGTTTCTTCAGTAATATATATGTTACATTAACGTTCTAACACTTCTTTATGATGGTAATTGTGGGGATATAATAGCAAGTTTTAAAAACAACCCACTAGGCTGTAAACTAATTAGTAAGTACAAAGCGAAAGTCCCCGGGGATGAGAGGTAGGGTTAGTGGTGGGAGAGGGCCTGGGACGCCTGCGGTCGGCTGTACACATCACTTGATTATAAAAACAGTCATCTTGACTTTGGCTTATAAAAGCTTCATGTTTTGACAGGGTGCAGCAAAATGTTCTCCAACCAAAATGACTGTGTCCCGAGGGCCTTGTCCGAATGTCTAGCTTGGGAATACAGCTATGGGAAAACATGCCCAGGGAACGTCACTCCTGGTGGAACACGGGTGGTGTGTGGGTGGGAGGACCCGAATTCCACCTTCCCCCTTCTGTGCTCCTCCGCTGTCTACGATGTGGTTGCATTCCCTTTGTAGTAAAACTCCAACCCGACAAATAATTATTGAATACACTGCGCTTGCTGCTGGGGATAGGACAGTGACCCATACAGGCCTGGTCACTGCGTGGTTGAACTTCAGTGGGAGAGGCAGATGCTTTTACAAGTCTCTGTGAGACAGACCACGTCAAAGACATAGGGTAGAAGAGTTCAGAGATTGGGTTACATGCATCTGAGTTGGGTGCTGCCTGAGTCCCGGGGGTGGCGAGGGATGGGCAGTGTACCAGGGGAGGCTTCCCGGAGGAAGAGACTTCTGAGCCGGGACCTGAGCAAAAGCAACAGCATTTGGCAAAATTGAGAGGCAGGAGAGTTTGTCCTGTTAGAGGAACGGGAACTCTGGTGAGCCTGGAGCATTGCTGAGTGTGGGGTGTGGTGGTGAGGGTTGGGGCTGGAGGTTGAGGTAGGAACCACATCATGAAGGATCTTACTTTCTCATTTAGATTTTGTCTATTGGAAAATACTTATTTGCTTTCCCACTTGCTCACTCAGTCTTCCAAATTAATTTTGTTTGAAGATTTTTAAGTAATCTCTACAGCCAGTGTACGGCTCGAACCCACAATCCCGAGATCAAGACTTGCATGCTCTTCCAACCTAGTCAGCCAGGCGCCCCACCAAATTAATTTTTATATGAAAATAATACATGTTTGTTGCAAAAACTCGGATAATATAGAAGCATATAAAATGAAAAGTACAAGTTTCCCTTTCCTTCACATCCTCCCCCAGTCCTAATCCCCAGAGGTACCTACTGTTTCTTCAGCACCTTCCAGAAGTTCCGTGTGTAAATGCAAGCATGTCTCATGCACACATACTTGTTCTTCACTCTAGAGAAAGCATGCCATACTAAATAACTTCCACCTTAAAAACAAAACTGGAACATCTTGGACATTTTTTCCAGTTAGTACGTAAAGATACACATGCTTTTCAGTGGCTGAGTTGTATGCCTTCTTACTGCTTTCCCATTATTTACCTAACCAGTTTCTCACTGAGGGACATTTAGACACGGCGACATTTTCACTGAAGGGACGCTACCGTGAGTGTTCTTGTTACTATGTCTGTGAGTGTTTCTGTAAGGGTAATGTGTGCGGTATGTTCCGAGAAGTAAAACAACTAGGTAGGATTGTTTGCCTATTTAAAATTAAGGTAGAGATTGTCAAATTATTCACTATAGAGATAACATTTTTGGCTCCCAGCAGTATCCTCAGAGTATCTGTTCTTCCCCCCAAGAATTATACCCATTTTAAAACTTGTAAGAAACATGTGAAGGGGCGCCTGGGTGGCTCAGTTGGTTAAGCGACTGCCTTCGGCTCAGGTCATGATCCCAGAGACCGGGGATCGAGCCCCACATCGGGCTCCCTGCTCGGTGGGAAGCCTGCTTCTCCCTCTCTCACTCCCCCTGCTTGTGTTCCCTCTCTGGCTATGTTTCTATTTGTCAAATAAATAAAATCTTTAAAAAAAAAAAGAAACATGTAAAATTTATCGTTTTTACCATTTTTCCGTGTAAAGTTCAGGAATGTTACATATATTCAGTGTTAAGCGACCCATCTCACACATTTTCATTTTACAAAACAGAAACTCCGTACCCATTAAACAACAGCTCCCCATTTACCACTGCCCGCCCCACAACCACCAGTCTATTTTTTGTCTTTGAATTTGATTCCTCTGTGTACGTCACGTAAGTGGAACCATGCAGTACTTGTCCTCTTGGGGCTGGCTCATTTCACCTGGCACCATGTCTTCAAGACCCATCCATGTGGAAGCATGTGACATGGAATCTTCCCTCTTTAAAGCTGAATAGTAGTCCATTGTACGTATATGTCACATTTTGTTTATTTCTTCTTCCATCAATGAACGTTTGAGTTGCTTTCACATCTTGGTTCTTATGAATAATGCTCCTGTCACATGGGCATGCAGATATTTCTTTGAACTCCTGCTTTCAGTTCTTTTGGGAGTGTACCCAGAAGCAGGATTGCTGGATCATATGATAATTCTATTTTCCATTTTGTGAGGAGTGACCGTCTTGTTTTCTATAGTCAGCCATACCACTTTAGATCCTACCTGCAGAGCAGACGGATTTTAATTTCTCCATACCCTCACCAACGCTCCTTATTGGGGTGGGGGGCAGTAGGCATCCTCCTTACTGTGTGGCAGGTAGTGCCTTCGCATGGTTGATGTGCAGTTCTCACGTTCTCCGCGACGCTGAGCACCCTTCCACATGCTTGCTGGCCGTTTGTGTGTCATCTTTAGGGAAACGTCTATGGTCTGTTCAAATTGTACCCATCTTTTCTCTTTGCCAGCTTAATGGGTAAAAAATGGTGTCTCGTTTTCTTTGGCATTTCTTTACTTATGAGTGAAGTGTATTCATTTATTCCGCAGATAATGTTGCGTTAGGGATGGGACGCAAAACCCGGGTGGAGCCTCTCTAATGCTTCTCTGGCCATTTGTACTTCCTATTTCGTAGACTATGTTCTTAAGCCTTTTGCCTATTTTTTTTTTAAGTCATAGTGCTTTTATTTATTTATTTTTAAGATCTTTATTTGTGGGGCGCCTGGGTGGCTCAGTGGTTAAGCGACTGCCTTCGGCTCAGGTCATGATCCCGGAGGCCCGGGATTGAGCCCCACATCGGGCTCCCTGCTCGGCGGGAAGCCTGCTTCTCCCTCTCTCACTCCCCCTGCTTGTGTTCCCTCTCGCTGTGTTTCTCTCTGTCAAATAAATAAATAAAATCTTAAAAAAAAAATATATATATATACATATATATATATAATCTTTATTTGTGAGAGAATGAGGGGGGAGAGAGACTGTCCACACACAGAGGGAGAGGGAGAAACAGACTCCCCACTGAGCAGGGAGCCCGATGGGAGATTCAGTCCCCGGACCCCGAGATCCTGACCTGAGCAGAAGGCAGATGCCTAACCAACTAAGCCACCCAAGTGCCCCCTTTTGCCTCTTTTTCTGTTGAGTACTTTATCTTTTTATTAGCCTACAAGAAGTCTTTACTATACATTAGAGGGATTGTCTCTTTGCTTATTCGTTTTCTATTGCTATGTAACAAATGACCATAAATAAAATAAGAATTACCTTTTATTCTCTCTGCCATTTTCTATAGGTCCTGAGTCTGGCTATGACTTATTTGGGCTGTCCACTGTAGGGTCTCCCCAGGCTGCAGTGCACATACTGACCAGGCTGTGGCCTCCTTGGGGGCTGAGCTGGGATTATGCTTCTGAGTGCAGGTGGTCGGCAGAATACATGTGGCTGTGCTTGCAGGACCAAAGCATCCCCTCTTGCTAGAGACACCCCCCCCCCGCAGCTCCTATGAGCCCCTCCCCACTTCTTACCACGTGGATTTCTCCAACACGGCCTCTGACTTCATGGCTGCTGATTTCTCCCAGGCCAGTGAAGAGTCGTCTCTCTAGCACCACTGCTAACAAGACGGAGTCTTACAAACATCATGACATAATTGTGGGAGCAATATTCCATCACGGTATCGTATTGATGAGGAACCTGATGATTACAGGTCCTGCCCTGGCTCACGGACAGGGAGTTACACTGGAACATGAGCACGAGGAGATGGGGCTCGTCGGGTGACACCATAGCATCTGGCACCACGGTCAGCTGTGGATTCCAAGTAGTCTCTCCACGTAGTTGTTTTCATTTGGGAGTTTTCTGCTCTAATTTTTTTTTTAAGATTTTATTTATTTATTTGACAAATAGAAACACAGCTAGAGAGGGAACACAAGCAAAGGGACTGAGAGAGGGAGAAGCAGGCCTCCCACCGAGCAGGGAGCCCAATGTGGGGCTCGATCCTGGGTCTCCAGGATCATGACCTGAGCTGAAGGCAGTTGCTTAACCAACTGAGCCACCCAGGCACCCCGAAAAATCAGGTTTCTATGTAGTTTTAAATTGCATTTCTCTTCTCATGAGTGAGGTACGTTTTTTCCATGTTTATGAATCATTTGTATTCTCTCTCCTGTGAGCATTCTGTGTCCTTTGACCCTAATTTTTGGGGGTGGTGGCTCTTTTTCCTCTTGTTATTTTTAGGAGCTCCCTGTGTATCAGTAAAAGTAGACACTTATCTGTGACACTTGTCTTTTGGCTTTCTTGATGATGGGTTGCTTTTCCATGCAGAGGTCTACATTTTTTTTCCTACAGCAAAATTTAATGTTTTTAAATTTAATGTTTTAAATTTTAATGTTTTTAAATGTTTTTGTCATGCTATATTCTCTTCGTTTCATGCCTTCATTTTTAGATTTAAACTCTGATCCATCAGGAGTTTGTGCTCATGTAAGGCACACAGTGTGGATCTGACTTAATTTTTTTTTTCAGTTCGCTTGCCAGTTGTCCCAATGTTATTTATGAAGAATCATCTTCTCTTCACTAATTTAAAATGCCATTTTTATCATATACTAATTTCCCACATGTTTTGATTATATTTTGAGACTTCCTGTTCTCTTTATTGATTATGCATCAATTCATACACCAGAATCTCACTGTTTTAACTGATTTTTGTAGCTTTATGTTATGTATGAAAGCTCTGGTAGGGTTAATTCACTCTCAGGCTTTTTTACAATGATTTTTCCAAGCTATTCTTGCATGTTTATTTTTCCGGGTGAACTTTAAATTAATCAGCTCGGTAGGAGCTTTTTTTAAAAAAAAAAAATCCTGTCATTAATGGGTTTTATGCAGCTGAATAATGTGGTCACATTTGTATTTTAGGCAGGGTACTCTGACTGCAGGGTGGAAACTGGATTGGAGGAAACAAGATTAGAGACAAAAAAGACCAATTACAAGGTTGTTACAGTAATCCTGAGGAGAGTGGATAGACAGGGAAGGGAGGATAGGAGAGGGTCTGAGGGGTGTTTGGAAGGACAGAGTAGCCAGACCTGGAGATGCCTGGGACCGGGCCGTTTGGGGGAAGTAGCACTCAAGGATGACCCCAAGCGTCCTGGGTTAGGCAACTGGGTGGTACCATTCCCAGAGATTCAAAACAGATGAAATTGGGCTGGTTTTGGAGGAAGATGACAAATTCACTTCCAAGCATGTTGAGTTTGAAATGCCTGTGTGCTCTCCTCGAACAGTCGCCCCCTGGGCTGTGGAGTACACGGCTCTGAGTGTTGGAGGGAGCGCTGGGCTGCAGAGACAGTTGTAGGACAGCTGTAAAGAGCCTCACCGTTCAGAGGATGGGCAGGAAGTCCAGGAGTCTGCAGAGAAGACTGGAAAAAAACACCAGAGATGCGGGAGCAGTCATAGGAAGCCTGAAGAACGTTTTTAAAAACAAATGAATTGCCAGTAATCTCAGATGCTACTGAGGTTGAGTAACGTAAGTGCTGAAAAGTCCCATTGGCTTTAGTACCAAGGAAAGTCCACAGTTATCTTGGGAAGAGACATTTCCGCAGAGTAGAGGCGGAGGGGGCCGCAGGGTGAGTCGGGGGTAAGGAAGTCCTGGTGGTAACCCCTTCATCTTGAAGCTTCACTGTGAAGAAGGGAGAGGGACACGGATGGTCCGGTCAGTCGAGGAGCGGAGGGTTGGGTCCTCCTGAGGCAGAGGCAACGCTGGGATGGTTGTAAGGACTTAGAGAAACGGGACAATGCGAATGGTCTACAAGAGGGCAGTCCTGCTATGATGTTGGCACATGTTCTCTGACAGTTTTGACTTTTAACTTTGTGGAGTTTTCTAATATTTTTGTTTGGCTCTTCTTAAGTTTTTCAAATTCAGACAAAGAACTAAGAACTTGGAAACTTAATTGGCAATTAAGTTTAAAACCGCCAAGTACAGAGAAGTGTACTAGTCTGCGACTATTGGTGTAAACGAAGGAGCAGAAGTAATATATATTCTTACTTGCTGTGCATGCAGAATCCGTATTTGGAAGGACTCCCAAGAAACTAGTAATCAAGTTACCCGTTGGGCGGTGGGAACCGGATAAGGAAGACAACAGTGGACGGTCACCTCTTCACTGTCATCTTCATATCTTTTTATTTAAGAATGTAAACATATTACTTATTCAAGTCCTCTGATCTAAGCTGCTTGGCTGTCTCTAAAAGCCATGGTTCTGGAGGAAAGAGCCTGAATTTTTGGCGATGCTCTAATCGTCTGCTTCCATGGGCCACTAAGAAGCAAACTCCTGCTTTATGCTGTGAGGTGTGAATCTTTGCCTTTTCACTACTCTTCCCCACGAGAGACCAGGACCTCTGGAGAAGTGGGCAGTCCCAGATATTAATCAGGGCAGAGGACTGTGGCCTGGCACTTCCTGGGCCTCTTAGCCACAGCTCTGACTGCGTGGGCAGCGGAGGGTCTCCTACCCAGTCCCGCCATGGGCACCAGGGAGCCGTGCTCCTACGGTGAATTCTGACACTGTCCACCTGGGGACAGGATCCGATCCCACAGATTAAGAGCTCCATCCCACTTGACTGCCCCCCTCTCCATCGCACGCACATACTTCAGGTCCCCAACTTACCTACAACTTCTGTCCTGACTTCTCCTTCTTTAGATTCAGTTAACTCGCTTGAGAAGCTCACCAAACTCAGAGAAACAGTACTTATATTGACCATTTATTATAAAAGGATATGATGAAAGATGCAGATAGACATCTCACTGGAAGAGAGGCACAGGGCAAGGTATATGGGAAGGGGCACAGTTCTCTACTCTCCCCAAAGCTCTGTGCGTTGAACCCTATCCTCTTGGGTTTGTACAGAGGCTTCATTACGAGGTATGAGTGACTGAGTCAACCTCCAGTCCCTCTCCCCTCCAGGGAGATGTGGGGGACACTGAAAGTCCCAGTCCCCTAACCATGCGGTTGAGTCTTCTGACAACCAGCCTTCACCCTTAGGTGTGTTCCAGAAGTCACCTAATTAATATAATAGAAAACATCTTTGTTGCACTCATCACTTAGGACATTAGAACGCCTTTAGGAGCTCCGTGCCAGAAACAGGGATGAAAAACAAATATTTTTTATAAATCACAGTATCAGTTACAAACTGGTTTATGGGGCAAGGAAAGGAGAAGGGGGTCAGTCCTTACCCTGATACAGGCAGAAGCTTTTCATGCTGGCTCTCCCCCTCCCAGATGGGGCACATCCCAGTGACAGCCCTGTGCCTTTCTGTCTCTCTGTGATCATCATAAAATATTCCCCCGGAAAGGAAAACAGGATTTCAACAGGATATCTGCATTCTCATGTTCATTGCAGCATTATTCACAATAGCCACGATATGGAAATAACCCAAATGCCCATGAACGGGGGGATGGATGTGGTCCATATGCACCAAGGAATATTATTCAGTTACGAGAAAGGAGGCTGTCCTGCCATCTTTGTCCATAGGTGGACCTTGAGCCCATTAACCCTAAGCGAGTTAAGTCAGAGAAGACAAGTACTGTACAATATCACTTATATGTGGGATCTAAAAAGGTTAAACTTGTAAAAGAGTAAAACAGTAGGTGATGGGGTGAGGGGAGAGGAGTGATGGTGTTTAGGGTACAAGCTTGTCACAAGTTGTAGACAAGCTGTGGAGAGGGAATGTGCAGCCTCATGGATACACTGTGACTCTTAATGTGACAAACAGCGCTACATCGGCAATCATGTTACAATATATACAGTGTATGAAAGCAAAATGCTGTGTAATTTAGACTTACATAGTGTTAGGCATCAGGTCGATGCAATAAAAAAATGTAGAAATGGAAAAAATTAATTCCAGGAAACTCCAAAAGTTTTCAAAAGATCTCAGAAATTTTCTGAAGAACAAACAAGTAAAAAACACTGAAAATGAAAGAAAAAAAACCTTTAGCATCGCTCAGTAGGTTTCATTGTGGTTTTAGAGCAAACATCTGAATCATTGCACTGGTTAAATGTATATTAATCTCTAGTTTTATAGGGCACCAGGTACTGAGGGATAGGTCATGTTGGGGCTAATCTGAGCCAGGTGAACTCTCACTCTTCCTACAACTGAGAGTGCTGGTTGATGACCATTTTCTTTTCTGAGTTGCACTGGTGGGGACCCAACACAGGATCAAATCATTAGCTTTATGAGCTTCTTTCCTGGCCACTTAGTAGATCCCCAGGCTCCATGGAGCTGGGCCCTGGTGTCAGAAAGGGACATCTGCCTGCCCCTTTCTCTCCCCCTCTTCCCAGAAGTGAGGCCATCTGACCCTGGATAGGCAGGGCCAACCCGGCTCATCCCTCCAGTCGCAGGCCAGAGCTGGAGAAAGGCCCCACCTTCCTTCTAAGGGACCGACCCTGCCGGACCTCTGGGAACCATCAGGTGCCCAGACGTGGAGCTCAGTAGCCCATCCGAAGGAGGGAGAGCAGCTCCGGTGTGT
Organism: Spilogale gracilis; assembly: GCA_004023965.1. Classification (NCBI taxonomy): domain Eukaryota; kingdom Metazoa; phylum Chordata; class Mammalia; order Carnivora; family Mephitidae; genus Spilogale; species Spilogale gracilis. Next base: position 442,971 of record PITA01000025.1, read on the forward strand.
TTTCCCCTCCCATCTGTCAAGGCAGAGGTGGGCCCTTGCAGATAAGAAAAAAGTCTTCCTTTTAGGAGTTCTGCCCATTTTCCTATTGGGTTGACGAAATGAATGCCAACCAAGTGAACTCAGAGTCTCCAAACAAGCAGCCGGACTCACAGTTTTAACTCCGATTCAGTGAAGAACGTGGCCCCACTGACACAGTCTCCCCGACGTAGCTTGCTTCCTTCTGGAAAAGAGCCCTCTTACCTGGGCAGATTCCCTCAAAAGAGCCCCCCAGGGATGTATCCCAGCTCCATGGGAGGGAGAACGTGCCAGACGCCCAGCTGCAGGGGAGGGGCATGGCCACGCTGGGGGAGTGGTCGTCGGGCTGCTGTGGGGCTGCGGGGCCTGCGGGGCCTGCGGGGCTGCGGAGCTCGGTTGCAGATGGCGCAGCCCACCTGCGGGCCTTCCTAAGTCTCCTGACCACCAGTGTCTCCCCACGAGCGAGGACCCACATGAGGAGAAGTACCCTAGGCTGTATTTTTTTTCTAACTCAATATGCTTTATTTAGAATTGCCATGTGCTATTGTAGCTAAGTATACCAGATTATTTTATTCCCCCCAAAAGCATTTTCTCATGATACTTTTCTAGCTCCTTTGTGAAATTAGACACCAATTTTGTCTTTCAAAGTCATGTAAAAAAAATATTTTTTAAAAAGATTTTGTTTATTTATTTGACAGAGAGAAACACAGCCAGAGAGGGAACACAAGCAGGGGGAGTGAGAGAGGGAGAAGCAGGCTTCCCGCCAAGCAGGGAGCCCAATGCGGGACTCGATCCCCAATCTCCGGGATCATGACCTGAGCCGAAAGCAGTCACTTAACTAACTGAGCCACCCAGGCGCCCCCCAAAGAAGGTATTTTAGTCATAATTTTTGCTGGCTGTGTGGTAGAAAACTTCACCTTTTGCATGTCTTTGGAAGTTATTGGGGTAAAGCTTAAAAAGGCACCCTTAAATTGTTACAGTGCCACAGTTTTAATTTTTAAAAGTAAACTTTTGGGGGAATCTGGGTGGCTCAGTCAGTTAAACATCCAGGTCTTGATTTCAGCTCAGGTCATGATCTCGGGGTTTTGAGATCGAGGCCCCCCCCCCCCCCCACATAAATAAATCTTTTTAAAAAATTAAATGTTTTCTTTGGAAGTGTAACAGGTACCCAAAAGTAAGGAATAGAATAGTGAACGCCTTCCCCTTACACAAATCACCAGTGTCAGTGTTTTTTTTCCAGTTTTGTTGAGATACAGTTGACATATAAATTATTTTAGTTCAAGGTGTACAACGTAACGATTGGTGGTCGGTATATGTTGTGAACTGGTCATCGCAGGAAGTTTAGTTAGCATCTGTCACTCAGTCACACTTTCTTTACTTGTGATGAGAACTTTTATATCAAGCAGCGACTTTCCATCGGGTGGCATTGTTAACGACCGCCGTGCTGTCCATAACCTTGCCAGAATTTATTTACCTTAACCTGGAAGTTTGTACCTTTGGACCCCCTTCACCCGCTTCCCCCACCTGCCATTCCCCCCAGTAATTTTCAGCATTTTTCCAGTTTTGTTTTATTTATCCTCCCCCTTTTTTTCTTAAATTCCAAATTACAGATTTCTTCTAGACTCAGTGTCGTGTCTTACTGAGTTCCATCGCAGTGGTGTAGGCAGTGAGACCGGGAGTGCAGTCAGAGGGAGGGGTCGGAGAAGGAGGTGTTTCTTACCTCCCGTCCCTACTGTGGGAAGAGACCCATGCAGGGATGCAGCTGGCCCAGGCGCCAAGCCCCTTTCCTGTCTGATCCGAAGGACACACCTGACCCTTCTCACCTCCGACCTGCTAGCCAGCTGCTCTCCTGCATGGCCTACCTCCCGGCTAGCCTCCTTTGGCCGGTTACTGCTCAAGTTGTAGCTTGCAAAAAAAAAAATTGTTTGCTTCCACAACTCCTTCACATCACTGTCGTCATCGTAAGGGGCAAATCAGCTTCTTCTGGAGGAAATAACTGGGCAGACCCAGTTTACCCAGGACTAAACTCTCAGGTCACGATGGTCGCAGCAGCGGGACAGGTCAGACTGCGCTCAGGGGAAGGCCTCCCTCTCCCCCGAACACAGCACGCCAGGCAGGAAGATGGGGTGGGAATGGGCAGCTTCAGACTTCTCCCTTCGTGGGGGCCTCATGCGGCATTTCCTGGAAAGATAGAAGAGGCCCTTAGGGGCTTGGGGTCTGCACTAGCCTTTGCCATGTCCACACTCATCCAGGAGGGGCTGAGGGGGAAAGTCATCGTTTTATTACGGAAAATTTTAGCAATCCACAAAAGTAGAAAGAAGAGAGTAACAAGAAACTCCCACGTGGCTGCCCCCAGTCTCAGTAATTGTCATCGTGCGGTTACCCTAACTTTCTGACCATGCGCCCCAGCAGAAGAGAGTCTTGTATCCCCAATCACTGTATCTCTGCTTGCTTATAAATTATATACATATATACTCTGTCGTGTGCACAGGAAGTAGAAAACTGAGTGAAGGGGCGCCTGGGGGGCTCAGTCTGTTAAGCGTCTGCCTTCAGCTCAGGTTGTGATCTCAGGGTCCTGGGATCGAGTCCCGCATCGGGCTCCTTGCTCAGCAGGGAGCCTGCTTCTCCCTCTCCCTCTGCCCTTCCCCCTGCTTGCGCCCACCTGTCTTGGGCCCAGCTGCATCTTCCTGAACAGCAGCTCCCAGTGTGAACCCTGGGCGCCTTTTATGCTTTGCTTTTCTTTCCTTCTTTCTTTTTCTTCCTTCCTTCCTTCTTTGCTTGCTTCCTTCCTTCCTTTCCTTTCTTTATTGTATTTATTTATTTGACGGAGAGAGTGTGAGCACAATTGGGGGAGTGTCAGGGAGAGGGAGAAATAGACTCCCTGTTGAGCAGGGAGCCCGATGCGGGGCTCAATCCCAAGACCCCAGGATCACGACGTACATGAGCAACGGGCAGGTGCTTCACCGACTGAGGCCCCCTGGTGCCCTGCTTGCTATTATTTCTTCTTTTGATTATTTCTCCTGGCCCTCTGAGGTCATGTAGATTGCTTTCGTGTGTGTGTGTGTACCTTTGCTGCTGCTGTAAAAAACAGATTTTTATCTGTGTCATTTTTTAGAGTAATCTTTTATCTTAGTTTATCTCATTAACTTTACTTCCCTTTTAGTTTTTGTTTACAGTGAGGAGGAGGAAGGGGCAACATAAGGGCCCAGATGTGACAGGGCAGGTCTCCAGCCAGGAAATGGGGTGCCAGTAGCACCCCCATCAAGCCCCTACCCCCCGGCCTGCTCTGTTCTCCATAACTTCTTTGCACCTTCACAGTAGGGCTCATTTGGTCCTTTGGAGATCAAATCCCAAACTCATTTCGTCAAAAAAGTCAAAGTCTGCAGGTTGAAAATCACACACATGAAAACCCAGGTTGAAAATGTCCCTGTAGAATTCAGGGGCTCTGAGGGTCAGATTCCCCTGCCAGGCTGCAGTAAGCCTGGCCCGCAGATGCCCACTGGTGCGCTGCTGAGAGGGAAGCCTCCCTTGTTCCCGGAGCTTTTCAGTCCTGGTGGAGCCAAGACCCTCCTCCGGCAGGTGCCTGAGCACCAGCCCCGGCCCGGTCCTGACCCCACAGACTACAGAGGAAGAACCTGCGACCCGCAGTGAGGGAGGAGCAGGCCGAGGTCAGGTCTGATCCTGGAGCGTTGTAAAGGAGTTGGGTTTCGTTTTGTTTTGTTTTAATTTTTTTAATAGTGGTATAATAGAGTCTCTGATCCAGCTATGAAATCCTTTCTCTTCTATACAGTTTATAAGGTAGAATTAAAATGGCCCTTGTAACCCCAAGGTGGTGAATTCATAGCCTCCCCTCTGCTGTGGGCAGGTCCTCACGACCCCCTCTCCACATTGTGAGGACCAAGGAGGATACAGGCTGGGGCGGAGCGATTCCCAGCTGGGCTCCCAAGAGAGGCACAGTTGTCCCTTTGTTAGACTTGCCCTTTCACAGAGAGGGGGCCTGCAGCAGCTTCTGTGAACTAGAGCCTGCGTTAGAGAGCTCCATGAGCTCAAGGAACCTGCCTTAGTCTTCACTCTTCCCCACGAGCAGTCCATTCAGTCCTAGTTGCCAATCTTTTATAACTTCCCAAGAACTAAAGCACTGAACGAAGGAAGAACACCGTCACGGGCAGGCCGGAGGTCCTGCAGAGGGCAAGAGTGCGTCTGGGTGACCTCAAGGCCCGCCAGTCTGCTGTCCCACCCTGCCCCGTTGGGGACGGGGGACACAGATGTGAGCTCCAGCACACAGAGGAATTTAGAATGATTGAGGAAGCATCGTGATTCTCTGGGAGGAAGCGTGGGGTGGTCAACAAATGGCCTTGGGACTTTTCAGCTAGGCTTTTGTAAAATACGAAGTTTGACACCTCCCACGGACGGCCCTGGGGTCCGCTAGCACGCGCTAAGTGTGCCATTTATGCCGCAGGACAGTCCGAGGTCCCAGCGAGGCTGGTGTCCTTCCCTCAAACCTCAGCTCCTCAGTAGATTTTACGAGAACGTAATTTTATCGGGAAAATTTCTCACTCTTAGTTTTTATCGGCGGTGTGCCAGCAAAAATCCACTCACAATCTCAAAAACCACTGATTTTATGTAGGCTCCTTAGACAAGGAGGCAAAATGGCAAGGTGAGGCCTGCAGAGCCTGAAGCTCAGGGTCCACAGTGCAAGCTTCCAGTCGCCACGAGCTCTGTCACCTTGAGAAAAGTTCCCCCTCATCCAGGTCCCCGTTTGTCATCTGGAGGAAAGCGTGGAGCTTGGGGGGCCAGTGTGGTCAGCGGCCCCCGTGGTGCCTCTTGTGGAGCTCACCCTGATGCCCCAGCTGCCCCCATGCCTTCCTCGTGCTCATCCCCATGAAGACGGGCGGCCCAGTTCGCTAGGCTCAGGTAAGACGTAATGAGGACCAGAGGGGCTCCCTTCTGAGTGCTCCCCTTGGGGGCCTTTTTTCCCCCTTTTTAAAAGATTTTATTTATTTGAGAGAGAGAGAGCATAAGCAGGGGGAGCAGCAGGAAGAGGGAGAAGCAGGCTCCCCACTGAGTAGGGAGCCCGATGCCAGGCTTAGTCCTGAGACTCCGGGACCGTGACCTGAGCCAAAGGCAGATGCTTAACCAACTGAAACACCCAGGCGCCCCCCCCCCCCTCCATGGGGGTTCTTAACTGATTCTGTTGCTCAGAGACTTCCTTTGCTACCTGGTTGGCCACTGAGATGGGCGGGCTTGTCGCCCCTAGCTGAGGCGGGCCCACGGTCTGCATAGCACGAGGCGGCAGGGACATCGCGCTCAGCACGTTCTCTGTATGGCTGGAGCTGCCTCCAGGATGTATTTCTAGTGTGGAAGAAGAGCATGTGCAGCTCCTACAGGAGTTTTCGCTTTTTTTTTTTTTTCTTCCCCTTGATCTGTAGACATCACACGGGCCAGTGGAGCTACCGAAAGTTGCCTTACGAGGAACTGTTTGTGTTTGAATACCATCCGGGCGTCCCCTCGGAAAGGTGCTGCAGTTAGGGTAGTCTGGGGCAAGGCTTTTCGAAGGAACCGCTTACATCCTTCATCCTGGTATTCTGCATGTTTTATGTTTATTTTTTCGAGCGTGCACATGCGTGTGAGCTAGGGTGGGGAGGGGCAGAGGGAGAGGGAGAATCTTGAGCAGATTCCACACTCAGTGCAGAGCCTGATGTGAGACTGGATCTCATGACCTGAACCAAAATCAAGAGTGGGGTGCTTAACTGACTGAGCCCCCCCGGCGCCCCATGTGCATGTTTTAAGTACATTCTTATTTATTTTTAAGTACATTAAAAAAAAACTCATTAAAACATCTTAAAATGTAAGAATGTATTTGGTCTCCTATCAGCATTTAGAAATTCATATTTCACTTGGGAAAATTTGCAAATTATAGTTTTCCCTCTTTTTTTTAAAGATTTTTATTTGCTTGACACAGAGAGAAAGAGAACGCAAGCAGGGAGACCTGCAGAGGGAGAGAGAAGCAGACTCCCCACTGAGCAGGGAGCCTAACGCAGAGCTCTACCCCAGGACCCGGGATCGTGACCTGAGCTGAAGGCAGACACCCAACTGACTGAGCCACCCAGGCACCCCAGTTCTCCCTCTTTTAATAACATTGTATAGAAATAACATCCTAAGCTAGAACTAATCTTTGTGGCTAGAAAAATGTGCTACTTGGTCCTTCACGGGTAAAGAATATATGGTATCCAGGAGCCTGGGGGGCCCAGTCATTTAGCATCTGCCTTCAGCTCAGGCCTTGCTCCAGAGTCCCAGGATCGAACCCCGCATCGAGCTCCCTGCCTAGCAGGGAGTCTGCTTCTCCCTCTGCCCGTACCCTGCTCTTGGTCTCTCTCAAATAAATGAAATCTTAGGAAAAAAAGAATATACCGTAGCATAAACAGAACATGTAGAATATATTGTAGGATATTTTTAATAATGATCATCTCCAGGAGTTGACAATAAACAGCTCTCCTGCCCTCAGACTTGAGCTCATTTCATAACAAGGGCTTAGTGGTCGTCTGCTTATGGCTTATTAGTCACGTGGAAGGATCTGGGGTTTCTAATTAACCACCAACTTGACGTGCCAACACGGTGGTGTGTCTACTAACAGAGTTTATGCAGATAGAGGTCAGGTCCATGGATCAGCAGTGCCCAATCCAAGCAAGTACTTTCCCCAGGAAAGGTAAGGAAGGTCAGCTGCAGCCTTTCAGACATTCACGCGGGGCCACAGCTCTCCAGGGGATGTGCGGTGGGCATCAGATGGCTGCCTGCACACACGGAGACGCCCGGATGAGGTCTCAGTCGCTGGGGCGTTGCTCGGAGCGCTCGGTACTCCCTGCCGTTGGCTCTGGACTTCTCCCCAGAAGTGCACAATTCTGCTTCTCTGGAAGGTTCCTACATCCTGTTTCATCCTAGAAAGAGCTCTCCCTCAGTGTTGGCCCCTCATGCCTCCCGTGCCCAGCAGCCATCCTAACTCCTGCACGCCCGAACCAGTTTACTGTGCACCCTGAGGTTCTTGCAGAAACCGCTGGGAGCCTGAGACCAGGGCTGTGTGTGCGTGGGCAGACAGTTCTCCGCTGCTCCTGCAACCGTGCAAGATATGCCTCCTTCCCCTCAAAGCGCAGCCACAGAAACTAGTGAAAAAGTGGCTGTGGCCATCTACTTGCCAACTCGGGGGTCACCCTGCCCCCCTGCGCCCCACCCCGAGCCCTGCTCCACTGCCCTTCACCGTTGAGGCCCGTGAGCCCTTGGGGGTTGGCCTGCGCTCTACCCTCAGTCTGCCTTCTCTCAGGTTTGGGGACTTAAGCCCAGAACCCACCTTTCCCTTGCCTCGGGTGACCACTCCGTCCTCTCTTCCCACACGCAGCCCCTGGCGGTAAGGCCCCAGTGGGAAGCAGAGTCCGACAGCTCGCCCCTTCACCGCTGAGGTTCCTGGGTGAGCCTCCGGGTGCCGAGCCTCATCGCGAGGCTGCTGACACGGGCCCCTCTGTGCTACCTCGGGCTGCCCTCCCCAGTGCGCCGTTCCCACCTGCTGTCTCGTGCCTGGAGGGCCGTGCGAAGACGTGTGCGACGCAGGCCCTGCAGAGAGTGTTGGACCTCCCATCTGCGTGTGTGTTTCAGAATAAAAACCAGTAAGCCATCCCGAGACAAACAAAAAGGTAGGGAAGTCCAGCTCAGGTCTGATCTTTCCCACAGTGATACTTCGAGCGTTTTGGGGCACCCTCTCAAATCGATCCTTCCTCCTCTGTGTGGCCCTTGCCCTGCCGGTGCCCTAAGCGGGTGCTTGGTCTACGTGCGGGGGGTCCAGCCGCGCCCCGAGGCACGGAAGCCTTCCCTTCTTCATTTGATGTCCGGGCCCCGTGTTCTGAAACAGGATGCCGTTTAGCAGAGTTCGAGCCCGAGGCCATCCTCAAAACATGTAGGAACCAATCTGCAGGCTCTTTGGACTTGGCACCCCCTTGGTACTCTTCAAATAAAAGTAGGACTGTCCGTCTCACTGCGGCTGTGGGAACAACCCTTCCCAAAACTCTGGGACTTGGACCAAACTTTTTTTTCTTTAAGCTCCTGTTTGCTGCTGGTGGCCGCACCTGTTGCAGCCCTCCCCGCCCCTTCCCCCTCTGCAGAGCTGAGGCGGAGCGGGCATCCTCAGCTGGGTCGTGGGTTTCTCATGGCAGAAGGAAAGAGTATGAGAGCTTCTGTTTAGACAAAGGTATGAGCCCTGGGCCGAAGCCAGTCACAGGGCCATTCGTCCCCAGGTGGGGCAGCTTTCAGAGGTGACCCGGCATGGGCCGCAGACGCGTGCCTCACGAACATCTGGGTCCCTTGAGGGTATTTTGCGAGCCCCTAACCACGGTGCTGCTCCTGCAGCCCCTAGAGGACCCTGTAGGGCGGCCGCGCCTTTTGACAACGTGCTTCCCAGCGTCCACCTGCCTGGGCGTGTGCCCCCTGCTCATGCCCGCTGCTCTTAGGCGGCTTGGGCTGCCCTAACAGAATACCGCACACCGGGTGGCCCAACCTACACGCAGTTATTCTCTCACCGTTCTGGAGGCTGGGCGTCCAAGATCCAGGTGTCAGCAGAGTTGGTTTCTGGCCAGGCCTCTCTTCCTGTCTTCCCGCGACCTCTCTTCTGTGTGTACGTGCTCCTATCACCTCTTTCTCTTCTTATCAGGACCCCAGTGCTGTTAGATGAGAGCCTCATTACCTCATTTCACCTTCATTACCTTCCTGAAGGTGCTGGGCCCACAGACACTCACACTGGGGGACAGGGGCGGGGGAAGGGACACTTGAGCTGGTAACGCCCAGGGTCCCTGGGATAAGGCAGCGTTCACGTGCACGAGCGTTTTCTCCACTTATCAGCAGCATCGTTTCCACTTCACAGATAAGTTGGGTGACTTGCCACTAAGAGGATTCAAATCACATGCTCTTTGAACGGCAACACGGAGGGTGGGCCCGTGAGCATGGGACGTACTGTGCACCTGCCGAATCACTAACCGTAAGGCTTACAGAGTGTACAGAAAATTGTTTACAAAATACTGTTGAGCACAGAATATAGACCAGAGAAGTAGATGTGCTGTGTGGGTACAAGCCTTACAGAAACTGAATAAAACCGAAAGGGAACAGAAAGCATGACGTACTTGGTCTTCAGGGTGTCAGGGTTCTGTTTCTTTTTTGTATTAAAGTTGATCTGAGAAATACATTTTTAAAGATATTATTTTATTTTAGAGAGAAAGGGAGCAAACACAAGCAGGGGGAGAAGAAGAGTCCCAAGCAGACTCCCCACTAAGTACAGAAACCCAAGAGTTGAAGGCTTAACCCACTGGGCCACCCAGGCGCCCCAGAAATACATTTTAAAGTGACAGACTCTTAGCTCTCCGCAAGCATGACACTGTAGCGCTTCACGGACTTCCTTGCTCCAAGTCTGCTTGGACCCGGCTTCCGTGACTGAACACCAGCTTGAGCTCGTTCATGAACTCACTTCATGAGCAGGCCCCTGGGCTTGGAGGGAGACACCACAGCGAAGGAGAGCTGCAGTAGTGCCGTGGTGAGGAAGAGAAGGAAATCAAAATGGTAGCAGAGGCCATCCCCCCTCCCCAACCGAGTCCAAGTAGCAGTACAGGATTTGGGCCCATGGGGATGAATGCAAAAGAGGCAAGTGTAAAAAGCACATACTCGTGTCTTAGGAAGTCTGTGAGACATTCTGAGAACTTCCTGCTTTTTCGGAACCCCTTCTGGAGCCTGATCCCACCTCTGTAGGCTGCCCTCTGAGCGTGCAGTCTGGTCATATTTGTGCTCCGAGACCCCTCAGAGAGAATGTTGTCCTCAGGTACGTGTGACAGCACCGTCGTCAGTATCGGTTGCATGACCAGAGAATCCTCCCTTTTATCCTGTAACAGAGTCGTCTGTCCCTCGTATCTGCTGTGTAAACAGGCTCTGAAAAAGCACGACCATGTCTCGTCTTGATTAACCAAGGTGCTTCAGCCCATCCCTCCCTGGAGGAGTGTGCCGTGTCGTCCGAGAGCAACACCCCGCTTACCCATCAGGTGGCTCTTTCTCTCCCAGGCCCTCCAAAGTGGTTGCTCACCAGCATCTCTTTATTTAAGGAGTTAACGGATTCGGGTTGTAAAAATACAGTAGAATCGTTAGACTCAGTTAGCCCAGACATTTTATCAGCCTGCGGAGGAGAAAGAGGAGTCATCCCCAAATCCAGCGTGAGAAAATCCGTATGTTTAATAAAAAAAAATAAATAATGGCCAATTCTTAGCTAAAAGCAACTCCCTTATAAAAACATTTTCCATTATATGGTTCCTTTCAAAGTAAGCTATTTACATAGGATTCCATTTACGTAAAGGAAAATCTGTTTTCAGCTGTTTCACATGGCCCTCGCGGAATAGCGTGTGCACATTACCTGCACATCGTACCTATGACGGGTGGTCCCTGGCGCTCGGTCTTGAACAACTGATAGGGTTGCCTCTTATGATGCCAGGCTTGAAAATGTTATGACTTTGTACCCCCAGCCTCCCTTAACAAAGGACTTTGGATTTATTGAGCACGGATTTACCCTGAATCTGTTTATGTTTTCACTTGTGCCGTTTTGGGAAATGAGTTACTTATTTTCCACGCATACTGAGGTAGTATTCTCCTCTTTGCTCAGCTCAGGGGCTGCAAATGCATAGTACGTCAACCCAGCAGTCTGGTGTAAGCTGTAAAAGCATGAGAATGGGGGTCCCATCTACAGAGAGAGGCCGCTCTTGATTTCCGTCCCTTCTGCTGTGTGGGTATGTGGGCCTGGCGTGGACAAAGCATTTCGGTTTTTCACTGGAAGCCTCAAACCTGAATTTTTAAACATTGTCAACTCAGTCAAGAACTTACAAAGACTCTGTGTAGAATAGCCCACGGTCTGTAGGCATCCTGTTCTGCTTCTGGTATCCCGCTCATCTCTAGCTTAGAGAGGTGTCTTGTGTGTTTCAGGTGTGCTTCTGAGGGTCCGGGGTGTGATACAAACCCATAGTCCCACCGCAGAATTGTGACAGCTTTTAACACTGTCATTCTTTCAGCTTTCACCTTAACACGCTGAAGACTGCTTTAAATGGCGCTGTGACCTTATGCAAGCAGCCCCCGGGCTCTGTGATCGGATTTGCCTCGCCTCGAGGCGCAGTCCTAAACACTGTAGAAACCTGCGATCAGTCTTTTCATGTGCTGTTGGTACCTGCTGCTGTTCTTGAGGGTGAGTGGCAATGTCGTGGTCATGGGCCGACTCCTGTCCCTTCTCTCTGCAGCCCGCCCTTCACCAGGCTGATAGCGTGCGGGGGACCCGCCACCACGGGCTGGTGGAGAGACCAGCCAGGACCCGCTTCCACCCTCTGCACCGGAGGTCCGGGGACAAGCCGGGACGACAAATATCCTTTCTCATTGTCTGCGGGGAGTATGAGTTCTGAAATGTTTGAAAGGTTTTTGGGATTTATCTTCCCCACGGTTCCCCTTTGGCCTCAAAGCCTTCATTTTATCTGATGAATGGAGGCAATAAAAATAAATGAGTTGGAAACTAGAAACATCTCTGCAGCTAAAAGTTGGAAAGATCATCACGGGTATTTACTTGATGAAAACATTGATAGAGTCGAGTTGAGTGAAGGAAAGGAACATAAACAATCTCTAATTCAGCCCAGTTTTTTCTTCGGAAAACAACCAGGTCAGAGCTAAACCTGACTTGGAACCAGGTTAGAGAGAGTTAGTCTGTCTGGCAAAAACACACAGATATGTGACTGATTTTTACTTCCGTCGACCCAATGACCTGCCATTAGAACTTAACAGAAGAAATTCCATAGGATCTTCTATTTATGGAGTTCCAAACTCAGCCAGTGACACCTAAGATATAAAGCTGGTATTTAGGAAAATTCTTAAACACAGCACATACGCCAAGTCCTGTGTTGTTAAGTAGGAATAAGGAGAAGGAGATTTCGAATTCCCCTGATAATTTTGTTGATCGGCGCAGGGGGTCCCGGGGATGGGGGGTGGTTCCCACGGGGCCACCAGTGCTCAGGGCTTCGGGGACACAGAACTGAGCTGGTTTGGGGGGAGAGGACGGAGAAGGAGTGTGCCAGCAGGGCTGGCGCTGTCCCTGCCCGCTGGGGGTGGGGGCAGGCGCAGGAAGGCGGGGTGAGTGTTACTGCAGAGCCGAATTCCTGGCAGTGATGGCAGAGCTGGCTTCACAAGAAACCAGGAAGTGGGGGGAGGGCACGCATGTTTGCTGAGCACCTACCCAGGCCAGGCTCTGCGCGGGGCAATTGGTGTGTTGTGTAGGACTCAAAACTCACTGAGTAGTTCATTTTTTTTTTTACCCCCTTTTTCCAGGGAGGAAATTGAGCATCATAAGTCACTTGTCCGGGATTCTATTGCTGAGGCTAAAAGGGCACAGATTCGACCCCGGGCAAGCTAAGCCCCAGCCTGGGCCTCTCTCCTCCCGGCAGCACTTGGGGGGTCAGCCCCAGGAACCCCCCTTCAAGAGAGGCCCTGTGGGAGGAGTTGTAGGACCCACAGAGGGAATCATTCCTCTTCCGCCCCCTGGGACGCAGCACATTTGGTCCACGAGAGACCCTGACTTGTAGCCTTGTGTATTGTGATCGCGGTCAGGGAAGGTGGGAATGATGACTGAGTCTGCGGGTTTTCTTCTGGAATGTGTCCTCGCTTCATAGAACGTGCGAGGGAGAGGAGAAGCCAGCGGATCCTCCGGCTAGAGCACAGAGCACACGTGTGGGTAGGCAGAGTGTGTCAGACCATTGTTAGATGCCTGGGAGTTTTCAAGCAGGCTTTGAGTGTTTCTTTGCTTGCTTTAACAGTAGGTCTTTCTCCAGCCTCTCAGTTCTCTTTTTCTCCTACTGAGGTTTTCTCTGAGTATTGTAATACCTACGTGGCATATTTATAAATACATATTTGTAGCTATCTCAGATCCTTCTTGCAGCAAGTGTGGTCTAAGGATTTACATATGCTCACCGCTTTTTTAACCAAAGGAATAACTTAGAAGAGGGGATCGAAGGAAAGTGACAGACGAGAATGTTCATTCACCGGAAAATAACTGAAATGTTCACTCGTGTCTGGCCCCGCTGAGACCCTGTAGGTGTAACGGTGACAGTGCGATGCTCCCAGTGCTCCCGGTGATCCCGGTGCTCGCAGCACGGTGTGGTGGCTTGGAGCTGAGACCACTCGGGCTGCGGGAGCTCGTAGGAGGGGCAGCCTGGACTGGCCAGAGATGGCATCCTGGAGGTAAATCCACTTGAAGGAGGAGCGACAAGTAAGGGGATAACGTGCTCATGTATTCAGCAGATATCTACAGTGTCCCTTCTCTGTACAAATACTGTTCTTTTATTTTTTTAAGACTTTATTTATTTATTTGAAAGAGAGCATGAGCAGGGCGAGAAGCAGAGGGAGAAGCAGGCTCCCCGCTGAGCAGGGAGCCTGACACAGGGCTCCCTGCTAGGACCCCGGATCATGACCTGAACCGAAGGCACATGCTCAGCCGCCTCCACCCCCAGATGCTTTGTACAAGTGCTGTTCTAAGCCCGGAGACTCGGTGGTGGATAAGACACGTCCCTGCTTCATGAGTTTATAGTCTCGGGGAGGCAAACAGATAAAACAATGAATAAGGCAAATGACGACCCGTGGTGGTGAGTGGTACAGAAGAGGAAGACAGCTGGAGAGGGAATGTTCCAGGCTGAGGGGATGTCTGGTGCAGAGTCGTAGAAGGAGTGAGTACACCGTGTGTCCGGGGGACTCGTCTCCTTCCAGGTGACCTACCATCGGGTGTAACGTTGCTCTGTATGCTCTTCCTAAGCACCTAACTGGGGCCCGGTGACATCTGCTGGTTCCAAAAAGCCTCTTGAGCTCAGGCCTGTCCGTCAGTGGGCAGCAGGTCCCTCCCGTAGAATCGGGAGACCTCAGGAGAGGGATGATTTTATGTTAAAGATGCTAATAGATTCAGGAGAACTTAGAGAAAGATTCCATCCTTCCTTTCATGGCCACATTCGTTTGGTGTAGAAATAATTTGCTTAGAATGGTGGCCTCTCGTGTGTGTGTGTTACCTCCCTAACGTTTGTCACCCACTTCTGTACTTTGCAAGTGTTAACACTGGTTTGAACGTTCGTTAGAACAAACAAACAGAAAAATGCATTCAGAATCCTCTTCTTTCAGCTGTTTGTTGGCTTGGAAGTTATTTTAGAAGGGGCAGATTCAGCCCTATGATACATAAAATGAACATTATTTAGTAAATATTCCCGGCTTCCCCCCAGAATGGGCAGCCGCAGCCGGCAGCGCTCTGGCCTGGGGAAAGTCCTCCTGCAGTGGGCCTGTGCCTCAGTGCCACGTGCCTCAGTGAAGGCAAGTGCCACCGGCTTTACTGCCGGTTGGGCAGCCCCCAGAGGCAAAGACCAGGACGCTGTCCAGCTGGGCTCTGGCCTGGGCCACCTGAAGGCACAGGAGAGGCCCTGCTTGGTCGCTGGCTGGGGTCTCGGCTGGAGAACTCAGAATACAGGCTCTTCTCCCCTTTCCCAAGTGCTCATGCCTTCAGCAGCCCCCTCCTCCTCAAGGGCAGCAGACTCAGGACCCAAACGCGATCTTGCTGAATTTCTGAACAACTGACATAATATTGTCCCTGTGGATGATACACTGAGAAAGAAGGGGGCACACTGAAGAATCATAGAAAATCCCTTCCTTATATTTAGAAAGGGAGAAAAATAATAAATGTCTGGAAGATTCCTGACATACATTCCCAGCAAGGTTCGAGAGTAGATTGTGTCTGGGGAGGCAGCACGAACAGTCATGGAGAGAGGTGTTGAGACCAGCCAGGGTTGGGAATCGCTTTCCTCTTTGGAACAGGGTTTGCTCTGATTCTTTTCATACGATGAGATGAAAATTTTAAGGCACTGGCGTATAGAACGCTGTTTCTTTGACACACGTGGCCTGATAGTTTTGAGGAAATGCTACTCTCTGTGCCCCCCCACCCCGAGCTTCGCAGCTCAAGTTAGGGCTCCAAGAAGCTCTGCAGTTAAGAAATGTTCTCTTTGGCCAGGACTAACAAAATGTATTTGATCACAACACCCAATTTTTACCTAGTACCCATCAGTGATTTCCATTGTGAAGGGTAAGGAAATGGCTGGGGTGTGCCATTTTGGGGGGAACCTGGTCAGACTTCAGAATTCCCCATGCCACCTAGCGGTCACTCAAACACACAGGGACTCCAGAGGGTCCCACTCGACACTTTCCTAAACATTTGACTTTAAGATGTATTCTAGCAGGACATAGTCGAGGCAAAAAAGGCAAGAGGAAGTAGCGTGATGGCAAAGACATGGTTGAGAAATTAGGAAGGAACCAAACTGTGACCAGCTGTAGGTCTTAAATCTGACCCCGGAACTCGTCTTGGTGGGTGGCTTCTATCAAGCCGACTCAGAGTTCCCTTGCCCAGGGAGGTCACCGGCGTGCCCCGCAAACGCTGGCCCGAGAGGACCCAGCATCTCCGAGGCTGGGAGAGAGCATGGCCAGCATGCAGGCTGCCTCATGCGAGCCGGTCCTAGCCCTGCCGCAGGTACGCTTGCTGCAGGAGGACAGGAAGCCGAAAGAAGAAGCCCGGCTGTGGTCTCCAGCCACGAGGCAGGCAGCACAGAAGAGAGACAGGGTGGAACTCCGGCACTTCCGTGGCTCAGCGACCCCACCCATGGCTACGTGGGCCCACAGATGTCCTGTCTTATCAGCAGAAGACCTACTCCCCTTCCTTTGGGGAAGAGTGAGTAAGAGGCTTCCCTCCGTGGCTGCCCATGCCGAGGAGTAAGGGCGCCCCTTTGTCGCTGGGTTGAGGCAGGGACAGGAAGAGGAGTCTCCTCTCCAAGCCGTAGGCACTTGGGGAGCACCTCGGTCAGAGAAACACTGAAATACGGGCAGACACGCTAGAAAAGGGGCAGAGGTGCCAGGGAGGAGGAGGAAGAGGTTACAGGTGGAGTCTGAGGCTGGAGGGGCAGCAGGAAACTGGACTTGCAGCCCGGGCACCGCTGGCAGCCGGGGACTGGGCTTGTGACTTCCTGCGCTCCGGGCGCCTGCAGCCGGAGGCCGGGGTGGGGCCGCCCCGCGAGCTTGGGTGGGCCTGGCTCAGCCTCCTGGGCTCCCCTGCTGCGGGGCACCCAGCAGTTCTGTGGCCCTCCCCGCCAGGGAGCGTCAGGACTGGAGCTGGGAAGGAGTGCCCTGGGGCAGGGCAGGGGCGTGGAACCAATGGGGGGACGGCCAGGGCCCTGGGCCGGGCATTGAGAACCCCCGTGCCAGCTGCTTTTCTCTTTGGTTGCTGACAGCTGGTGGGCATTCCAAAAATGTTTGTTGAATTAACGATAAATTCAGGCTTACAAATAGGCGATTTTCCCCACCTTTCCCCTACAGGCGTTCTGTAGGACCCCTCAGTCTGCTGGAATAGTGCCACCCAGCTGAACGTCTGTGAATCTTTGGAAGAAGAAATGAACCTTTTCTCGGATGCCCTTTGGTTGTGGTTTTTGTGGTTTTTTTTTTTTTAAGATTTTATTTATTTGATAGAGCACAAGTAGGGAGAGCAGCAGAGGGAGAGGGAGAAGCACGCTCCCCACTAAGCAGGGAGCCTGATGCAGGGCTCGATCCCAGACCCTGGGATGGGCGAAAGGCAGAGGCTTCACCACTGGGTCCCCCAGGTGCCCCACCCTTTGGTTGACCTTAACTGTAAGCCAGTGACATTAGTGCTTCTCTTGCTGCCGACAGTTCTTGGGTTTTTTAATATTCAGTAAAGGTGATGTGGCAGAATTAAGAATGCTCAGAGGTCCCGTCTTTTCACGTTTGATGCTTTAGCCTCGTTGTATTTAAAATCCCAGCCGGGCATGGTGGTGGTCCCTCAGAAGGCTAAGGAGGGGAGGGTGTGAGCTCGGGAGCTATGGGCTGTCTACACCACACGGGTCAGCTGTCCAAGCTAAGTTCCGACATGGTGACCTGCAGGAGTGGGGGACTCCCCGGTTACCGGTGGAGGGGGGAGCGGACTCATCAGGGCCGTCGCGCCTGGCAATGGTCCCTGCGCTCTAGCCGGGCAGCAGAGCCAGACCCCGGAACAAATAAATATCAGGAAATCACTGCATGTTCATGTTGTTACTATGTATCAGAAATCCTGAAATGCTAAGTGGAACCTCCACGTTGAAATAATTGGTGTTTGATCATGATGTGCCTCTTCTGTCCCTGCTCGCTGAGTTGTGTTGGCGGGACGAGTGACGGCGACTCAGGATGGCCGGGTACCGAGGGAAGCAGTAACCTTTTCCTTTGTGAAATGACGCTTTTCTGGATGGAGATTCGTCCAACTGCAGGAAAGGGAAAGCTGGCTAGCCACGGGAGGGGGAGGTCCGTGTCCCCTCACTAAGGGCTCAGCTGGTGAAGGTGCGGGAGCGTGGCGTCTCGGGGCAGGGGGTGTTTATTTCGTGACCACCTTCCCCTCTTCTGTCTCCGCCTGTGGCATATTCTAGTCTGCACTTCGTCTACCTGAAGCCCAACAGCTAATGCTGGAAGAAATGGTTCTCTTCTGAAAATCAGAGCTAACTGGATGGGATAAAACAAATATACAGAAAGTGAAACTTGGGACCGTAACACTTCTCTTCATAAAGGAGGCCATTCACACCAAAGTGCGGGGAACCTCTCGGTGCCACTTGTCCGGGTGCCAGATTCTGGGACACCCAGCCCAGGCCTGCATGGTGCGCCCTCCCCTGCTTCCTGAGCCCAAGCAGGTGACAACTTCTAGATAAAATCATTAAAGATTTCTTAGCAGGAGAACATTAGGACTAAAAAAAATTTTTTTAAGATTTACTGATTTATTTTTGGAGAAAGAATGGAGGAGGGGCAGAGGGAGAGGGAAACCCAAGCGGAGTCCGCACTGAGTGTGGAGCCCTACTCGGGGCTCAGTCTCCTGACCCTGAGATCACAACCCTGAGCTCATGACCTGAGCCAAAACCCAAGAGTCGCTCGCTTAAACAACGGCGCCACCCAGGTGCCCCATGATTAAAAATGTTTTAAGAAGGATATCCGTGGCTGTAATTAAATCAACCAGACGGCTGTACTGCCCTCCGCACGGACAGTGTAGCATCACATCCGTTTTTCTGGGCCTCTGCAATGTGTTCTGAGGCCTGCTGGGCCGCACAAAGAGCACAGAATTTATGCAACGGAGCCCATGACAACCCAAGGAACTTAGCATTTCTTTTTTTTTTTTTTTTTTTTTAAGATTTTATTTATTTGACAGAGAGAAACACAGCAGCCAGAGAGGGAACACAAGCAGGGGGAGTGAGAGAGGGAGAAGCAGGCCTCCTGCCAAGCAGGGAGCCCGATGTGGGACTCGATCCTCGGTCTCCGGGATCATGACCTGAGCCGAAGGCAGTCGCTTAACCAACTGAGCCACCCAGGCGCCCCGGAACTTAGCATTTCTCCACAAATCTAATGCAGCTGTCTTTGGTTGTAAGTCATGGGAATCCTCATCTTGAGAAAAGGAAACTCATTGGCTTCTGTCACTGGAAGCCCAGAGGCTAGGTCCAGGGCTTCATATGGTAGCATGGAGACTCTGTCTGGGAGGTGCCACTTCTGTGTTGACTTCCCGGGTGGACAGGCTTTCTCTTCTTGCAGACCTTTACAGGACTCCCAGGCTCGCCAACTGAGGGCACTCCCTTTTCTCCTCCGATGCACTCTTTGGGCTTGTTTGTGTGAGCCGATCACTGTTTCTGGGGGTATCAAGTACCTTGACCGGAAATCCTGAGCCTGATCCATCCCATGGCGCAGAGGGGCCTGTGCAGGAGGAAGGCCCTAGCGGGCTGGGGGTGAAGGGTGGGGGCAGGTCTCCAAAACAAAAGATCAAAAGATGCTACACAGGCAAGACCCCACGTGAGTCACACGGAGAGGGCACTGGTGGGAGCCTAGGCTTTGCAGAGGCAAAGAGAAAGCACAGAGCAAGGGCTACTGGGGTAGAGAGGGATAAGAACTAGAAACCTGCATGTCTAAGTCTCCACAGTTCTGCCTTCCTCATTCCGTTTCAACTTTCCATTAATTTTATTTTTCCTTTATTAAAATATTTCACTTTGATGGTAATACTTTCGGAGCCAATTACTCCTCACAGCCCCTGGATGAGAGTTGGCCAAGGTAAGCGAGTCGTGTTGTAAAAGATACGGGGGCCACATGCTGTTTGTTAGGGATTTCACTTTATTTTAGCCACCTTGAAGATTGTTTTAGAAATTTCTGATATAAATCACAGAATCTTGTTTTCTTTTAGAAAACTTAGGTCTCTCAGATAGAATCATAGGCTGATACAGAAGTCTAAGATGAAAATCACTTAAAAAATCTAGATCTTCGTATTTTAAATCACATGGAAACACACTTGGACTCCGTCTACCAAGAGGGTACCCTGATCAGTATTCTTACATCTGAGACATGGAAAAATGACCACTTTTGCTCAGGGTGTCTTACTAAGCCATTGGAAAGAATGAAAGTTTTAATAAGCTTCTCAAAATGTAATTTGCACAGTGGATTTGATTTAGGGTCTCTGAGTATTTTTGTATACAGAGTATATGTGCCCCCCCAATATTGAGTATTTTCCAGTATAGATGGTGACAGAATCTTAAATTAACTACAAAGACTGGTGTGTCCATTGCTCGGATCACCAAGTCAGATTTAGGAGACACTGAAGTGTCCATATCAAAAAGGAGACATTCAAAGCGCTCTCGGCGTTGAGGTTGACTCTCCTTCTGTTCTCTGGGCAAATCCTGCCTGAGCTCTTACGGTGGGTGATACAGTCAGGACCCGCGAAGTCCGTATGGGGGCGAGTGACAGTGGACTCCTGCCTCCAGGCTGCCCTCAAGAGTGCTGGGATCCCAGGTCGGGGGATAAATACAATATTGTATTTTCGGTCAGAAAAAGACATCCCCAAACTGATATTTTGAAAATTAGTATCCAAGGAAATGTCAGCAGCTACCCAGAGCAGTGGGGGTAGTGAGGGAAGTATTTCGGTGACTTGGGCCCCCGCACCCGCTGTGTTCCTCTACCTGGCTGTCTCCCAAGGGAGCTGTCACCACCGGGGTTGTCAGGGCGCCCCCTGCACACGCTCTCAGGGTGTGTGCTGAGCAGTGACTTCTTCCACATCTGGACTGAGATCTCATATCCCATGGAGAGGAGTCACTCAGATTCTGAACTATTTCAAAGGTGCTTGTCTGGTCTTTTTAAGACAAAACAAAACCAAATGTCTCTATAATCCCCACTAGCTAATCCTGTTCTCATGGATTCGTGGTAGTTTTTAATCATGGAGATCAAGCATTGTAGGAACCGGAGAGATCCCTCAGTGTGACCTCATTTTAAGTGTTGAGCAGAATGAACAGGGCATGGAGCATTGGAGGTGGCTTTCCCCAGGTGAATAGAAGAGCCAGCTCTCAAACTCGGGCCTGAGGTCCCCCTTTGCTCCCGTGACTCGCGTGTCTTTACTGTTTCTGTCATTCTGGTCTTTAAAGGCAGCAGCATCCTTGGAAAGAAGAAAAGCACCCTGGATTCAGGCTGACCTCTGCTCTGAACAGGTACCTGCGCTGATCGCTAGTAGAAAGAAATTTAAAGAAGGCCAATCGATTTGATTTTCCTGAGGTTCTTTATATATTATCTAGCTGCTAGAGGATATTCATGTCACATGTGTTTATAGGAAGTATTTTTTTAAAAAGCCTAAATCTCCCACCATTTTTTGAATGTCTGCAGAGACAGTACCAAATTACCTAGATTGGGTCCCAGGGAGACGGCAGGGTTGGCTCTTCCTGGGTGACTTTGAGTATGTTGTATAACTTCTCTGTGCCCCAGTTTACTACTCATCTGGAAAAGGTAGATAACCATACCTCTCTCAAGGGGTGATTGTTAGAATCAAGTAAGATCTGTCAGGAACAGGGGAAGCATTAGCACTCAGCCCGTGTTAGCTCCTGTCATGATCACTCTGGACAGGACTCCAGTCTGGAGGTCAGTGTTCTCAACCCTGACAGCATCCTCCAAGAGTGAATTCTATTTTCTGTTTCAAGAGACTAAATGACTTGTCCAACACAGCATAGCTAGCATGTAATGAAACTGGGATTTTTAAAAAAACCGTTTATAGTGCAAAATATAAAACATACACAAAGAGAAAAGCATTACCAGAAGCCCCTGAGCCCAGCCTTCGCTTGGGTCCCCATCCACGAAGTGCAGGATACCCCCATTCTTACCCCCCCCCACCCCACCTCCGCTAGATGGACTGTTGCACCTGTAAATGTGCCTAACAGGAAGGGTGGATAAGCACTTCTTTTAAAGAAAACACAACCACAGTGCCATTGTCACACTTAACAAAATGAGCAGCGGTTCCGTGCTCCTAGCCAGCCCCCGGCTGGATGCAGATTTTCCCGGGTCTCTGCATTCGATGCTCTCTTATGCCTCCTTGCATCTCTGAAGGAGCCAGAAGCCAAGCCCAGGGGGCTCTGATCCCAGGGTCTGTGCTCTTCCTGTGGCCTCCTGCAGCGTCCGAACCACCCTCCCTCCCTTGTCCGAACGTGGCACTGCCACGGTACCCGGTCGGGCCACGTGGCATAATGGTCACCTGAGGCCGTCACCTGGAACAGACCACAGAGAAGCATTTTCGGCTAACTTGATGTCTCTCACAAGTTCTCTTCGTGGCAGATAGTTTGACCCTTGGATGAGAAAAAGTCAATGATAATCCCTGAGAGTTAAGGCTATGTAGAAGTTTGCTGGAATGGTCTCACTTACTTGCGGTGCATGAGGGGCAAACTGGAGGACAGTGGCAGAAGGAAAGCAAATGGGAACTAGGGTAATCTAGGGAGGGAAACGAAACAACAGAGATTTTGAACACAGAAACAAACTGAGGGACTTGGAGGGAGGGGGGTGGTGGAGGGATGGGAGAGCCTGGTGGTGGGTACTGGGGACACCTAAAGCGGGGAGCACTGGGTGTGGGGAATGGGGAATGAATCTTGAAACACTGGAAAAAAAAATTTAGTAACAATAAAAAAAAAAATCTAAAAAAAAATAAAATAAATAGAAGTTTGCTGGAGATCGGGGGTTCCCAGACTTGTTGTCTTCGGACTCCTTCACAGTCTTAAAAACCAATGCAGCCCTTAAAGAATGTTTGCTGCGTCTGTTCATATTTATCTATAAAAGATATTGTTAATTTAAAAATTAAAAAATACTTTTTATAATGAATTATTTTGAACTAGTTTAAATTTTAACTGAACTATTTGAATAAAATAAAATTATAATTAATTAAAAATTAAAAAATAAACTCATTACTTCTCAGCATAAAAGATGGCTTCTTTTAGGAAGCACAGTTACATATTCTAAAACAGAGAAGAATTTACTGAGAAGAGTGGCAGTGTCGTACCTCTCACGAATCTCTTGAGGACATCTGGGCTCTTGGTTTATGCATGCCGTCCGTAGCGACCTCACAACGTCACTGCTGGAAACCGCCGTGCTCGTAAGAGAATGAGAGAGGAGGGCAGAGAACATTCTATATTATTTTCAAAGCCGTCTCGACCCTGCGTGCTCCCTGAACTACTGCTGTAGGAGTGCTTGCTCGCAGATGGAGAGAATCTGGTGCAGAGAATGCACTGGTCTCAGCTGTCTTCTGAGTTGCAAGGGAGAACGGCATGCTCCTTAGGCAAGCCAGGAATCCAAGCTGTGCGTTGTTGAGATAGACTGTTACGCCGTTAGCTTCAAAGTGTGAGACTGTCCAGGTACAGATTAAAGTCTTTTGGGTGTGGGCAGTCCTTAGAGGCTGTTATTGATATGAGGGACTCCAGGTAGGATCAGACTACTCGTCTTATGGGTGCTTGACTTCTCTCCTATTGGTAATTTTCAGCAAAGAATATTGCATTCTTACTAAGGAAAAATGGATTTTCAGTCAGACTCTCTCCTCCTCCCCTTAGGACCAATTCTGACTCCGCTCTTCACACGAGTGCTCTGAGTGGCAAGCCCCAGGACCCCTACGGAGGAGGGGGCCAGTCGGCCTGGCCTGCCCCGTACATGGGTAAGACGCACAGGCCCCCTGCTCGCAGCGTCTGTGCTTTCTCGCTCTGTTTGGAATGACTGGGCCCTCAGTCACCCCTGTTGGCCACATGAACCACCCTTAATGTGTCTTCCCATCCCAGTCTCTTCCTCTCTGATCTACCCCAGCCTACCCAACCAACACCCTTAGCTTTGTTGTCATTTCCATGGGGCCATCCTTGACCTTCCTTCCTTTGCCAGCCCAGAACTACCCATGTCCTCGTCACATCCCAGAGCTCTTCCAGGCTCGGACCCATCCTGGCACCTGTGCCGCTTGGCCGCCTTCTGCCTTCTCTCCCTCTGCTCGGTGTAGATTTCTTGAGAAGTCTGCATCGTTGTGGTCTTACCGTTTGGTCTTAAAACAGGGGAATTAATAAATCTTGGTCAAGATAATCCCAGCCTTTCTGGTTTTCTTTATTTTTCAGACCATTTGAACCCTAAATAGTCTGTTCAGAGAATGTTCAAGGTCTTATTTCCTTGCGCTTAGTAGGGTGGAATTTAGTAATAACTCTTGCTGTATTTGTTCCCTTGGTGTCATTCACAGATGACTGCCTTTGCCTAAACGCTCCCTTACACTTCAAGCACGAGATCTCGAGAGTCAGTCTGGGCCATCTGAGCATGTTTCCACCCAGGGGAACGGGCGCGCCAGGCTGGCAGGAATGTGGGGACTGGACAGGCGCCCGCTGCTCACTGCTTGGAGGAGCGGGGTCTGTGGGGAGATGGCGTGAGTTTGGCTCCAGGAGAGGTGGAGATGGGAACATGCCCACAAAGGCCAGAAAGACAGAGACTCGTGAGTGGGGTGCCAGGAAGTACAGCGACATCCTGGTCTCCCTGGACCGTGAGGGAACCAGATGCTTGGGTTTTGACCCCAGAGCTCTGGATAAAGAGCCGCCTTTCTGCCTCAGCCGTTCCTTCGTTCCTCCTGTCCTCTCTGCAGGGTTTATGCTTCTGCAGAAAGGGCCAGAGGCCTCGAGAGCAGAAGGCAACCATAGATAATTTAAATAAAGAGAGCCTTTCAGGCATGCACGCAGAGAAAAAAAGTACAGAAAGGGACTAATTGGGTGAAGTCTTTATGCCAGGAGCCGCCTAGCCTGTTAGGGGAGAGATGAGAGACGTTGGAAGGGGTGAGTGAGGAGGAATCAGGCAGAACTATGTCACTGCTGCTCCTGGCAGACGGAGCGGGAAAGAAATCCGGGAGCAGAATTCCTGGGCGGACTTGAGAATCGAGGTGGTCACTCGTTGTCGAGTCAGTGGCTGGAGATCGGGGGGCCACAGCATCTGAGAGGCGTGGGGGGGCAGGGGCGGCTGGGCCCCCAGCTCTAGCGCCAGAGCACCCTTGGCGAGCGAGGACAGCACAACTCAGAAACACAGCCAAATATGGATGTGTTTACATGGGAAAGCCAGTGTGTTTAAAATATTATTCAAGTCTCCAAGGATGGGGATTATTTCTGGAGAATTATATTTATTGGTGGGAGCTATGTTAAATAGTTTCGTGTATTTTCCCCCTGTAATTCATTAAAAGTTTTTCATTTTCTTTCCTTTTGGATTTTAAAAATACCAGCTAGCTTTGCAAAATGTATTTATTATAGAACTAACCAAATAAAGTAAAGATTTAAAAAGTGATGGGAAAATACAGTTGAAGCCCAGGATTCAGGCTCTGTAGCAGAAATTATAGTAACTGCTCGTTCCCTGGAAATCCTTCCTGAGCTCGGTGATGCAGTCACGGTGTTCCCACTGTCTGTTCGCAAGCCCACGATAAGGGAGCATCTGCTTGTACTTAACCACATGAGCAATAAACTGGCACATCCATGAGCAGGAGAGAGTGTCCCCCAAGAATAGAGCCATTAGTCTGTTCATGCTTGGTAACTTTCACAACGGTTATTTGTTGTGTGACAATTAGGCATCATTGGTAAGTGGGTGACAGGAATGAGCTTATATAACCAGACAAGATTTTTGGTTTCTTCTCATTTTATTATCTATGAATTTCTTCAGAATCTACGAAGAGCAGCAATGACCAGATTTCCTTGGCGGCAGGGCTACTTTGCAATTTCATTTGCACACGGCTGGGCAAGCCTAAGGGCTCCCTGGGGTCCCGGCTCTGTCCCATAGCCAGGACTGTCCCCTAACTGCCCTCTGCTCCCACGTGGTCAGGGAGGTGGGGCTGGAGGGTCCCTGTCCTTCCCGGGAGCTGTCTACAGCTCAGGACCGAAGAGCGTGGGAGAACGGTCTTCTTTGCACTCACAGCTCTAGATAGACAGATGCTGAGTGGTACCAGCTTTGGGAACCATACCCCGAGCTCCTCCCCCGGGAAGGAGGCATGGCCTGGGCCTCTGTGACCTCTCAGCAGGCAAACGCTATGACTTGCACAGTTAATAAGGTCTGAAATGCAAACAACCCTGAAGGAAGTGAGCCTGTTAATGAGCCCTGATGGAGAGGACGGACGGGGGAGGGCACAAGCATCCCAGATCTAAAGAGGGGCAACAAGCATCACCCAGATGGCATGAGTGCCTAAATGGGGAGGCTGAAACCCCAGAGGCTTGTTCTGAAGGGACCTGGAAAGAGTTTCGATCCACCAGGCCTGGGAACGGGCGGAGGGCACGTGGTCTGTATTGCCTTCAGGAGGTCAGCGCTCACGCTCTGAGGCCTCCAGGGTGCCCGGAGCACAGATGCGGCCTTGGCCGTGGCTGTCCCTAGCCCGGTGGGACGGATGGGAGCGAGTTTCCTCTGTTTCCAGATGTCCAGTCACAAAGCATTCCCTTTTTAGATTCAACCTTTATTTCTAGTTGTATCCCATGGTATTTTGTCATCCAGTAATAAAAATCCAGGCTTGGGTATGTTGGGTATTCCCGTTACGGCCACCACCATTGTTCTGCTCGCCCGGACACTGAGCCTGGGAGCCGGCCTCTGTAATCACCCGCTCCCGCAGCCCCGCACCATGCAGCAGCCAAGCCCCAGCCCTCCCGGCCGGCAGCGAGCCTCACAGTGGCCTCTTGCCTGCCCTCGGCGCCCGGCCCCCACTTCCTTCTTCTCTGGACTAGCCTCACGGTTTCCCACGTTGTCTCTCTGTCTTTGGGCCTTCGCCCTTCCATCTAATGTGCTCCCCACTGCTAGAACAGTCTCTGCAGAGCTCAGCTGTACTCCTGCCATCCTGTTCCCTCCCTGCTGCCACGCTCCCGGCGGATGCCTGCAGTCCAGCCCCTCCTGCCAGGCCTCCCATCTTTGCACCGGGCGTCCCCTTCAGCCTCCCTCCCCAGGGTCCACATCCTCCAGCTACAGCAGTTGGACTTCCTGGAGGCACGCAGGCCAGAGTTCTAGTCCCAGAACTTGCTAGCACAGTGATCTTGGGGGTGCTAACGGTGCCTGCCCTGGGGCTGCCGTGAGGACGACACAGACTGCCGCACAAGTGCTGTGAAGCATGGCCCGTCGTGCATGAGCTGTAATGCTGACTCATTATGATCATCCTTGTCATTAATCGGCACTTAACTCCCATGCCGCCTCTTCCATGAAGCCCTCCTTCTGTGCCCATCTGAGGAAGAGGGGTGGCTCAAACAGGAGAGCAGATGGGGCGTCTGCTTGCCACCCAGTCTCATGCAGTAGCCCTCATCCGGGTCCTCATGTTCCAGGGCCAGCTGGGCCTCACCAGGGGAGCATAGGGTGGCTGGGGTCTTGAGGAAGAGATGTGGCAGCGTGCCACCGCAAGCTGCTGAGTGACGCCTACTTTATTATTTGCAATGGGATAGTCGCTGTTTAGTCAGAATGCTCACGGTCCCAGACCCTTCCCAAGATGAGGGCCCCAAGGAAGCCAAAAGGAGCATTAGCAGTTTCTCTGCCCTCCTGCTGACCGTGCCGATGAGAGAGCTTCGCCTTCCGTCTCTGCACGTCATTTTCCGATGTTCTGCTCTCCTTCCTTTCTTTGTTTTTTGTCTGTTTGTTTCAAGGTTTTGCTTTATTTATTCTTATTAAGTGGGCTGCGCGCTGGGTGTGGAGCCCAACATGGGGCTGGAACTCATGACCCTGAGATCAAGAGTGGAATGTTTAACCAGCTGAGCCACGTAGGCGCCCCTTAAGATTTTAAAGTAATCTCTACATCCACTGTGGCGCTCGAACTCACAACCCCAAGATCAGAAGTTGCCTGGTCTTCCCATTGAGCCAGCCAGGTGGCCCTCACCTTGCCTTCCCTGGATACATCAGATAGAGATCAAGTTCTAGCCTCCTCCACGTCCCTCAGAAAGCGGGCCAAGGATGGTCTATGGACAGTCCTCAGAGGTGATCATTAAAAACAGATTCCTGGGCCCCTTGTCACACTTTCCGAATCAGTCTTTGAGACTCAGCCCCACGAAGCTGCATTTTAACAGGTTTACCCAAGTCTTCCCATGCACTAAAATAAAGTCTTAAATTACTAACTCGGGTTCTGCTTCTCTGGAAGTTCTGCTTTATGAGTGTGCTTAATTCATCAGCCTGTTGGTGCTCCCCAGGGATTCTCAGTGCTGCCTCAGCCCCTGGGCTCCACCAAAGGCATCTGTCTTCTGTTTTCGAGAATCTGCTTGGGGGCGTTCCAACTTCTCACTGGTCCTCTCCCCGCTGGCCACGCCTAGCACTTCCCCACTGCGGGGACCTGGCGAATCCGTGTCAGAGGAGTGATCGTGAGGCAGGGTGTTGAAGCTCTAAAGGCTCATCAGCTTAACTGACAGGCTGAGCTTCTCCAGAAACTTATCTCAACTTTAAGTAAGCATTTAAGTTTATATTTTAAAGGCTCAGAACTTAAAAACATTGTCCTGATTTTATATTGAAAACTCATTTAGTGTATTTGATAGCTCCAAGGAGGATGGTCACATAATTCATAGGCTTTAACTCAGAGCAATGGAAAGCCATTGTCATCTGCAGTATGTTTTATGGATTAAAAATATTCGATTCAGCCAGAATTTATTCTAAGTCAAATGTTTAAAACTTTGTGAATAGCTGTCTTATATACTACTTAAATTGATGGAGACTACAGATAAATTTTTTAAAAAAATAACTTGACTCTTTGCAAGAAATATATATAACCACATACAACATGGGCCTTACGGTCTGTCCCTCTAGACTCACACGGCGCGTGTGAAACAGTCATGGAGACTCTGGAGTTACCAGCCCTCCCCCCTCCACCATAACTTGCAAGGGTTTTGATCTGTATTGCTTGATTTTGTGATTTGAATAGAGGCTCTCAGACTTTGTATGTTGTTCTTTCAGGACAGAGGCAGTTAAAAAAAATTAAGACTGAAATCATTTTAAAGGAAAAGTAGAAAGGAGTCAATCTAGACTCAACAGGCCATACCTATTTTAAATTTAGTAGAAACTCTAGTTTCTAGATAAGCATCAGTGTACCAAATCACCTTGGAATTTTCACAGTTCTATTTCAAATCAGAAAGAGTCAGTAATTGTTGGATAAATAAAATTGAAAGCACCACCTAAAAGTGTTTTTTGTTTTGTTTTGTTTTGTTTTCCTTTCCCACCAGGTTTCTGTGATGGTGAGAACGATGTACATGGGGAAGGTATGAACTGCTTTCACCAGCCGGCGCTGAACAAGATGCTGACCGCAGTGTCTCTAGGTTCCCTTCCCACTCCCGAAACTCCTGTTCTCGGGACTTCCCCAAGTGCCGATGACAGCTGATCGGTTCCCTTCTCTGAGAGGCTGTGTAAAACCCAGGCTAGCCATGGCCAAGGGCACAGGAGAGGAGCTGTGTACTTAGATCACAAAGGCTCCGTGTCTTCTGAGTCCCCACAGTCCCATGGTCACAAGGTTGTGCGGGGAAGCAAAAGCTGTAACCACATGAAAATATGAATGAATCAGTCACTCAAACCATTAGTTAGCCTAAGACCCTTTCCTTCTCAGCTGTCTATCTCTTCCAACTTAGGAAGTTTTGCAAGTCAGTAATCGACATATGTAAGTAAACAATGCCAGAAAGAGGCAAATTGATTGCAAAACGAAACTGCAGATCTCTCAGGAGATACTGAGCTTCGTAAAGGCAGTTGCTGTTGGACATCTACGGAGATGACCCCCAAAGCCACTGACAAATGAGAGTGACACAGGTCTTTTATTCATTCAGCACCAGGCACTGTTTTCTTTCTCTGAGTCTTTATAACCTGAAATTGAACTTGGCCAAATAAGCTCTCCAAAAGAGAGTGGCTGGAAAACCAGGATTAAGAGAAACAGTGGGGAGCACTGGGGCAGCCCCGGATAGCCCAGCAGACCTGACAGCCGTCCTCCAGGCGCCGAGTAAAGAGCGTTGCATCGCAGAGTCTGCTCTACAACTTTGGTCTCTGTTTCAAGTGACTTCTTTCCAGGGTCTGTTATCCTTGGGTACAGGGACTGCCCCGTGTGGGGCTAAGATGGGACAGTCATGACCATCACTGAGACCTAACAACATCTGTAGCTTCGAGCAGTCACTGGTGTCTTGTGATGCACCCCCTTCCTGACATCAGATGGCGTGATCCCCGTTTCACCTGGCCAGACTAGAACAGTAACGCAGAGAACCTTGGAGTGGTCCCGTGGCACAGAGCTGGCCATCCCGTAGCTCTGCCTCAAGCCCTCTGGGTCCTCAGTTCCTGTCCACCCTCCCCAGCTGCCAGCCCGTCACCAGGCGGCCACCCTGTCTACCCTATGGTGTTCCTCTTCTCTTGACTATCCTCATTTCGTCCCTCCTGGGCCACTGCGGTCCCTCCCCATTGCATTGGCTTCCACGTTCTCCTTGCCAAGCTTGGGGGCCCGCCGATCTGGCCTTGACCTTCTAAACTTGATCTCCTGCCATTCCTTTACTTGTGTGGCCATGCTCCACTGAGAAGAGCAGCTCGAGTCCGTAGTCACCCACCATCTCCTCACTTCTAGGCCCTTTTTTCTTATTTCTCCATCTCAGGAATGCCCTTTTCTGTGCCTCCAAAGGCCTTCGCTCAGTGCCCGGCTGCAGAGGCCTGTACTGACTCTACCCTGTCTACACCACAGCAGCCCAGCACCCTTGGTTCTCATGGGCCAGCCCTCACCGCTCTTTGTCATGTCTTGCTCCTCTGTGGGGTCCCCGCAGGCATTGTCAATACATATGTGCCGTATCAGTCATTTTTCTGCAAGGATAATTTAGCTGAGGGCAGGATGGCTGCCTTCTAAATGCAGTGAATATGCTTTTTCCCCCCTTTAGTGCTGTCTTTCCCGGGCCCATTGAAAGAAGAGAACCTGTTAAACCTTCCCAAGCCAATGTCAAACCAACTGTGGGAGACCAAGGAGGTAGGGGAGCCGTCTGTGTTTGTTGTCACTGAATACTTACACGTACGAGGTCATTGTAAAATCCTGCAGCGGGGGAAGCAAGAAGAATTGAGAAAAAAGGAAGTGAGGAGGTCAGGGGGCCGAGATGGAAGAATTAGGGATTGACGGTTTAAATGGAACTGACCACAGCTGTTCAATGAATTAGTACAGCGATCTCTTGATTTAAAATTTCCATGTGAATTTACTCATTCAGAAAAACCATCCACCCATTACGCCTCATTCATGGTCCTAGAAGCTCCGAAGCCTGTGGGCCTCGATCCCAGGCCCCTGAGATCATGACCTGAGCTGAAAGCAGAGGCTTAACCCACTGAGCCACCCAGGCACCTCGTAGGCAGACTTTTCTGTTTTAGCCACACCTTTTCTCCATCACCGGCTTCTGTGTGTGGCTGGTTCACCAGATACCCATTTCCTTAGAAGCGTATCTGACCTGAGTCCTCAGGGAGTCAGTACATCTGTCGTCTGTCTTAGGATTTCTGGGAGCCTCTGAGTGTCTGTACATAGCTGGGCCAGCTGCCCCCCCACCTGCAGAGCTCTCGTGCGCCTCACCCACCGTGGAAGGAGCGAGGCCCCGTGGTGCTTGACTTGGCCTTTCTTCCCATAGGGAAGCAGTGTTTCCTTTGAAAGAAAACAGGTCACCTGCTCCAGCTGTCAGCGATGCTTGGACTGCCTTCTGGTCAGGTTCCACATTCTTCTGCCAGATCTAGCAAAGTCATCATTAGCATTAAGAGTGGGCTTGAAAGGACTCTTTTGGTAAAAGCGAGATGTACAAGATAGTGCATCTTTTTGAGACGAGAGGGGGAGATATAATTTTAAATGCACTTACTTTGGGGCACCTGGCTGGCTCAGTCAGAAGAGCCCACGAGACTGTTGATCTCAGGGTCAGGAGCCCCATGTTGGGTGTAGAGAGGACTTAAATAAACTTAAAAAAAAATGAACATACTAAACAGAGGAGGAGAGCCACAGTGTCCTTGTGGCCATGGGAGGCACAGGTAGTTTTGGAGGGCAACCCCGTCATCTCCGGCGGGAAGGGCGAAGGCACCAGCTCTTCCCCAGGGACCGCTCTCTGCTCTTGCTGGAAGGAGGTGCTCACCCTACCTCTTAGGGGTTTGCAGCGCTCCGTAGATAAACCATTTCTGGGAGAAGAGTTGAGACAGTGGTACATTCATTTTCCCTAATGTGTATTTATCGGGGCCCTGCTGGCAGGGCAGTATGATGAACAAAATAAAACAGCCGCTCTGCTGAAGCTTGTGTTCTAGTTGAGATACATGTTTCCTTCCCACATTAATTTTCTCCTTCACCCTGTTTTGTTTTTCTCTTTTCTCCTTTTCCTCTGAGGCCAGTTGGAAAAAAAAAAATGTTGATTTAAAAGCTCTCTTTATAAAACACTGGCCTTTTTTTTTTTTTTAAAGATTTTATTTATTTATTTGACAGAGAGAGAGATCACAAGTAGGCAGAGAGGCAGGCAGAGAGAGAGGAGGAAGCAGGCTCCCTGCTGAGCAGAGAGCCCGATGTGGGCCTCGATCCCAGGACCCTGAGATCATGACCTGAGCTGAAGGCAGAGGCTTAACCCACTGAGCCACCCAGGCACCCAAAACACTGGCCTTTTTGAAGAAAATAATATTCATCTAGAAGATAAATTAACAAGGCAAAAATTAAGAAAACTCCCTAATGTCATGCCTCCCTGTGCCGAGAAAAGTCTAGTCGGAACTGAGGAGGCTGCGAGCGTGGGTGCCCCCCACCGGGCCGGCTGGCTGTCACTCATGCCCACTGCGGCCCCGACACGCTTACACAGACACTTTCAAAAAACTTGAACTTGACTTTTCAGTGAGTAAGCCCAGGATTTTTGTGTCTCTCCCCAGATTCAGTCCCTGTCCGGGCGCCCTCGATCCTGTGATGTCGGAGGCGGCAAGTAAGTAATGTTCTTCCTGTCTGAGGTTCAGACACCAGCTGTCCCCAAGGTTTTCCCAAAGGAGAGACTTAGGACGTTGTCCCCAAACTCTGAGAAATTTTCCTGGTTATGGCCACACACTTACACGGGATCAACTTCCCGGGAGGTAGATTTTACTGGAGTTTTCAAAAATCAGCGGAAGGCAAGTCAAGGAAAATCGGCAAATACAAAAAACAGTGCTTCTGAAATCACCGATTAGTGTATTTAGTAGCGTAAACGCGTCCCTGCAAGGGGGCAGACGGGCTGCACGACCCCGTGTGGAAGCCACGTGAACGCAGATGCCTGTGAGGAGGCAGGCGCGCGGACGGGTGAGGGGCTGAGGGGGTGATGCAGCCCCCACGTCCACCGGCGTCCCCCCCGCGGCTCAGGGCGATGGGGGTGTTGGGGTGCACAGCGGGGCTCGCCCGGGAGGAGCTCCTGCTCCTGGACCACAGCTGCCTGGGAGAACCTTCTTCGGAGGGGATGGACCCCTGCAGACCCGAGGGAGCTGGGAGCTGCATCCCCGAGGACGGTCACCGCGGCGCACTCAGGGCTCCGCCACCGCTGGAACCCAAACCAGCTCAGAAGCAGCAGCGCCTTCTGGGGCCAGGGTTCTCTTAAGAACCCTGACAGTCGAGTGGTCGGTGCTCCGAAGGCCTGTGTTCCAGAACGGGGCGCAGTGTTCGGGCCACCCCTCCTCCTCCACCAGAGCTGGAGAGCAGGTGTCTCTCAGATGGCCAGTGTTGTTCTCTAGCTCTTGTATTAGAGGTAGAGTTCCATTCAGTGACTCTTATCCATTCAGATAGTTACTGACCCCCTAATTCCAGGTGCTGGGGTAGAGCCGCGAGCAAAGCCGGTCACACCCCTGCTTTCCAGGAGCCACTGCTCTAGAGCAGAGAGTTAGGCAGGAACAATGAAGCAAATATGTTCTGTATTGGTAAGCACAGTGAGGAGAAAGCACAGTAAGAAAGGCCTGCCCGTGCTTGATAAGACGCTACGTGACGAGAGTGGGAGGAAGGGAAGGGGAAAGGGCTCCTGGCAGAGGGAACAGCAACGGTAGAGAACCAGAGGCCGGAGAGTGCCTGGAGAGTAAGGAGGCTGCTGTCGCCTGCCCCAACCCTGGGAGCGCTGCCTGCCCCCACTAGAGTCCAGAGAGGGCACCCACAGGTTATAGTTGTGTTTGGAAAGTTACAACTTGTGTTTCTGTCAACCGGAGAGAAACTGTTTTGAATGTCCCCAATGACCTGCTTCCTTGCTCTGTGCCAGGGGACCCTGCCTGCCCCACTTCCTCCCTCTGGCTTTGTTCCCACCTGCTGCCCATCGGTCCGAGAGCCTGTCTGCTTT
Source organism: Spilogale gracilis (assembly GCA_004023965.1). Classification (NCBI taxonomy): domain Eukaryota; kingdom Metazoa; phylum Chordata; class Mammalia; order Carnivora; family Mephitidae; genus Spilogale; species Spilogale gracilis. The sequence continues at coordinate 476,642 of PITA01000025.1, forward strand.
CAGGGTGAGCAGCTCTGGGTTCTCAAGTTCACTTTTCTAGTCCTTGACCTTTAACCCTATAACCATTTGGAGGTAGACAAGGTACCACATTCAGTTTTTCTACGACCAAAATCTTTCTTCCTCATCCATCAAATTGGACACTTTCCTTCTTCCCCATGTCCTCCCAAACCTGCGCAGTTCTATCTGTCCCCCTACCTGTACCAGGAAGAGAGGCCCCCGGGAGGCAGTGTCAGCTTCCCTCCTGCCCTGGATTCCCCTCGCCATCTGTCCTCCTAGTCTCAGAGACACAGGTGTCCTCCTGGCCAAGGCTGACCGCTCTACCCACTCCCTGGTCGTTGTCCACACTGGCCTTTCGGAGGCCTCTCCCTCCTGCCTCTTCTCCCCTCCCCTGGTGTTCAGCCTTGTCCACTCTACTGGATTTTCTCTCTGCATTTAAATGTACTTATTAAGGAATCTGCCCAGGAAAAGTCGTCCCTTAGCCCTGCATTCCCTTTTAGTTACTTATGGTCATTCCTTCCTGCTTGTTTCCAGAATTCCTAGGCACACTTTTGAAAGAGTGTTTATTCTTGCGTCTTCTTCCCTGACTGCTTGTCCACTCCGCAGCCCCCTGTGGCCCGGCCCCAACCCACACTGCTCCAACGGGAAGTGTCCTCAGGAGACGTCCCTATTATGTACCCTCTCATCCTGTGGAAACTCAGTGTCCAAGACAGAATTCATTACCAGCGCCATAGCACCCACTCACATCCCCAGTCTGCTCATACGTTCAGTGTCCCTGGGCCAGTGTCCCCATTCACTACCGAGCCACACCAGCCACCCCTCACCTCTCCGCCCCCAGGCTCGGCTCCTTGCTTCCATCCTCCCTCCCCGTCTGTTAGCCGCACTCCCCTCAGAAGGGTGATATCTTTTCCTGCTTCAGTCTTCCACCGGCTTCTTGTCAGTCTGCGCCTCTGGTGCTGTCTACCTACCCGTCCAGTCCACCTCCCTCACCAGTGCCTCTCGTGAACTTGACCTTCCTGCAGTACTTCCTGCCGTATCTAGATTCCTCGGGCACGCTGTGTGGCTTCATGCTTCCCTGCTTTGCCCATGCCGTGAGCTCTGCCTCAAGTGGTTTTCCCACCTAGACCCTCTGGGTCCTCGAACTCAGCCCAGGAGCCCTCTGGGGAGCCCCCCCAGCTTGCTGGCTGGCCCCCCCACACCTTGTGCCCTACAGACTTGTATCACGAGGCTGCCTCCCTGCCTGGTCTGAGTCTCCTGGGGCCCTGATGCCTGCGGCTGGTCCCGGGGAGGTGCCGTGTGGCCAGCAGGGTCACCCTTACCCTGCTCCTTGTTAATCTTAAGCTTCTTCCTCCAGCCAGCTTCCTGCAGCTGTTCTCTTCTTCAGGCTCGCTGCTGTCCCCCTGGGTCAGACCTAGACCATCGCTGCCCCTCTGCTCCCCTATGCCGCCCTCCACACCGTGACCACAGTGGCATTTCTGAAGTGTCATTCTCCGGGTTACACTGCACTCCCTACTCCCCGCAGCCCCTGATCCAGACTCTCAGACCAGCACATCGTCCTACCCTGGCTCATTTCACTCCCTTCCTCCCTCATCTCCTGCTACCCACCCCTTCCTGGCTCTGCCCTGACACCCTGGCCATGCCAGGCTGCCTCCTTGGAGCAGGAGCACCCCGTCATGTGCTGGGTAAAGCCTTCCTTTCCCAGCCCAGCCTGACATCGACAGCTCTGGCATCTCTTGTCCCTAGTGGTCTTCCTCCCCACCAGCCCTGGCCCCGCATGCTTCCTTCCACACTGCAAGTAATGTTCTGTCTCTCCTGCCTGCCCACGAACCCCAAGAGCCCCTCAGATCAGGGCTAGGCGGCCCCTCCCAGAGCCCCACACTTAAGAGACCCCGTTCCCATGGGATCCAAGGGGCCGCCAGGGATGCGGTGGGGAGGGCGTGGAATAGGACCAGGGCGTGGCCTATAGGCTGGGAGAACTGTGCGGGGGCGTGGTGAGGAGCAGGCTGGGGTGGGAAGAGATGGCGGTGGAATGCGGACCACGGCCACCTCCCGGGTGGCCCAGGGCAGAACTTCCGGGAGCCGGAGGATTCAAAATTTGAATCTGGCCTTCCCCGCCCTTACGGAGGTATAATTTGTCAGGACAAAAACATAGAACATAGTTCATTTAAGGATTTGTTAGTTTGATTCCTAACTTTTAGGAGTGTAAACAGAGGGCAGGTGGGCCTCCACGTGCCCCCTTGCTCCAGGCCTGCGATGTCAGGGGCAGGCCTGACTGCGGACCCACAGGCCACCACCTCCTTGGTCCCCGCTCCGCAGCACTCGCCCCAGCGCCCGCACACAGCGGAGAAGTGAACGCTCACATCTCTTCCTCACTTTAAAATTGACGAAAACCGTAACTAAATATATCTTGGAAGGTATCTGCTCGATGCAGAGAGACTGTGTGTGGGGGGGGGGAGATACTTTTAAAATTTAGCAAAAAGAAGCATACAAATACAAAGTAGTGCCTCATACTTTATATAAGGACTTAGAATTTTTGAAGAACTTTTATACCCATCGTCTGATCTGGTCTTGGAAAATATTCCTGCAAAGTAGGCATAGAGGACATTCGTAGTCTGATTTAATAGGTAAGGCAATTGCCCTTCAGAGAGTTAAGCCAAGGATGTAAGTTCTCAGAACAAGGGAGAGTCTCAGCCTCTGTAAGGACTCGGAGGTCTGATGCCCACTGCCTTTCTCTGACAAGTCTATTCTGTTCCCCGGCAACCAGATGCACTTTAGAAAGTAACACTTCTCTTTCTTTTTTTTCAGTGCTTTTCCACACAACGGTCAAAACATAGGCCTCTCGCCCTTTCTGGGGACCCTGAACACTGGGGGGTCATTGCCAGATCTAACCAACCTGCACTACTCCGCACCTGTGCCGGCCTCGCTGGACACCGGTGACCACGTCTTTGGTAGCATGAGTGTGGGCAATAGTGTGGGCAACCTGCCGGCTGCGATGACTCACCTGGGCATACGAAGCTCTTCTGGTAAGTGTCCCCCACTCAGTGAGGACGTGCCCACGTATGTAGGCTGGTGGCTTAATCACCGGTGGTCCCCAGTGAATCGTTGAATGAGAAGGATGGCATCTACTTTATTTTTTTTTTTTTTTTTTTTTTTTTTTTTTTTTTTTTTTTTTTTTTTAAAACTTTATTTATTTGACAGAGAGAAATACAGGGAGAGAGGGAACACAAGCAGGGGGAATGAGAGAGGAGGAAGCAGGCTTCCCGCCGAGCAGGGAGCCCGATGTGGGGCTCGATCCCGGGTCTCCGAGACCATGACCTGAGCCGAAGGCAGTCGCTTAACCAACTGAGCCACCCAGGCGCCCCTGGCATCTACTTTAGAGATAGCTACCTACCTGTTCTCAGGGCTCTTGGCCCTGCTGACATTTCACTCTGGAGGTCTGTTTCTGCTGCATTCTATGAGCTCTGGAACGCTCTGCTAGACCTCCATCTTTACTGTCTGCAGCAGCCCAGGTGTCCCGGTGTAGGATGTAAGAGCCAAGAAAAAAAGTGCCCCTTCCCTTCTGTGTTCTGTCTGAACAATGTTAGTGGCGCGTATCAACATACGATGAGGGTTTATCATTACAGCTGTCTCTCTAAAACCCTTTGGTTTCCCACCGGATTTCAGAAGAGAATATTTTGAATTTTAGAACATTTATACTGGATATGATAAAGATATCTGTACTCCATAGATAAGTATAGTAAATAGAAATCTACCAGAGTTTGGAATTATTGGCTCAGATTTCAGAAGCGCTTATAGGCCAGCACGGGGCCGTATGACAGTGCTCCCTGTGATGCGATGACGTGGCCTGGGGGTTCCCGTGCCAAGCGGGAGTGCCTGCAGCCCAGACCCCATGTTGAAACGTGTCCACATTTGCTTGGACCTCGACAGATGCCCCTGTCAGTGAGGCAGGCGTGGGTCTCTTACTCCCAGCGCTGTGGTCCAGCCCCTGGCTGCCCAGTCCGAAGAGCTGTGGTGTGGACCGTTTCTGTGGGAAGAGGTCCCCAGGGATGGTCCACCAGTGGGGGGACGTGCGTGCTGGTTCCCACTCTGGGTCCAACAGGACTCGCCCACTCAAATCAGAACCCACCACTCACATGACAGAGGCTCCCTTACAGCGCTCACCTGGAAGGCTCTCTGAAGCTCGTGGTGCTGCTGCCACTGCCCCACATAATTTTAGGTTTGAAGAATTGATTTTAGAGATGACCTCTACTTACTCACTTAGGTCATCCTATTATCCTGCTGCTCTGCCAGGTGTCCTGGTGAATTCCGTGTCAACAAGGACATCCAAGGTCACACAAGCAATGCAGCATCAGCGCTTAGCTTCTGGGGTCTCGGCGAAGCCAGCATTCTCCAGGGCAGCCTCTGACACTTCAGTTCAGCTGAAAATGCTGTGTATATCACTGTGTGTTGTTTTCCTCAAAAAAGCATCATTTTGTCCAGAACTGGATTCAAGTTTTTACGGTTTCTAGGCACTCCTTAAATGCGTGGTGTACAAAGTCATCAAAAATATCTGAGCTTTCCTTCTGAATAAGGGACTTTGTTTCTTAACTGAAGCTCATCTTTAGCTCTGATTTTGACTCTAATCAGCAGATCTGTGGGCTTTCCGTGGAGGTACGTAGGGTTTTGGCAGAGACCTCTTTCCTGTGTTTAGAAAAATCCTTTGCAAGCAAAAAATGCTTTATCGAACTTAGTTTTTTTTATGAACATGAAAGAACCCACAGTTGTATGCACCCGGCTGCTGGTCCCAGAGTGATGGGCTAGACTGTGAAACACGGGCACTGCCTTCTAAGATGCACGGAGGCATCAGAGTGAAGCCGCTTTGTGCCAAGCCCGGTGCCGAGGCTCCAGCAGGACGCAGGACATGGTCCCTGGCCTCATGGGGCTTGTGCCCTGGCAGCCAGTGACATAGAGATGCCGTTCCCAAACTCTCCAGCTCCGGCTAAAATTCACAACCCCTCCCCCCAAATAAAGTGGAGCATCAGCAAAAACTTCATTTTCCTTGACTCGGACTAGACTGTGATGACCAATTTCGCAGGAGCCAGAAAAACAGAAAGCAGGAGATGCGAGAGGGGGTCCCTTCCAGTGACTCTCTGGGGCGTTCAGGGTACTCCCAGGGTCCTGGAGGCGGCACCCCAGAGCCGTGACTCTCAGTGAGAGGATGCTCTCTGAAGGCAGCGGAGGGTCCGGGCAGGGTGTGGGGACAGAGGAGTGGCAGGCTCTGAACAGAAGGTGTGCACAGCCCTGGGGTCTTTTGGCTGGGTGGGGGCTGAGCCCGGGCCCCTGCTCGCCTCATCCTGCAGCCCCGAGGCTGTGTACAGCGTCCCAGTGAGTGGCGTCCCCGCCCCCCCACCCCACCCCACCGCGGTCCCTCTGACGCCCCAGGGCTGCCCGACTCACAGAATCAGCGTCCAGTGCAAACAGGAGGGAGTTAAGTCTTCTCCAGTGGCCTGCAATCGGGGCAGGTAACTTGTGCATTTGTTGTCCCGCAGGTCTGCAGAGCTCTCGGAGCAACCCCTCCATCCAGGCCACGCTCAGTAAGGCCGGCCTGTCCTCCTCCCTGAACAGCCACCCGCAGACGTCGGTCCCCAGCGCCTCTGCCCTTCACCCTTCCCTCCGGCTCTTCTCGCTCAGCAACCCGTCGCTGTCCAGCGCGGCCCTGAGCGGCCCCTCCCGGCGGCGGCAGCCCCCCGTCAGCCCGCTCACGCTGTCTCCCGGCCCCGAGGCGCAGCCAGCTTTCAGCAGACAGCTCTCCGCCACCAGCCCCCTGAATCCCTACCCCGCGGCGCAGGTGAGAACCAGGCCACGCTGCTGCGGCGGCGGCGGGGTGCCTGGATGCCGCCCGGCGCAGCAGGTATAAGCCCCCGAGGCCTCCCGGGAGCGCGGGAACAGGTGTCAATACCTCTGCAAGCCTGACCCATGTCCCCACGGCGGGTTTGCTGTGATCCACGACCACTGTCTGGCCAACAGCACGCGGTCTGCAGTCACTAGCACACACCTTGGGGTTGGGGGCCAGGTGGGGCTCAGGGAACAGGATCCCGAGGCATCAAAGGCCGCTAGGGGAGGCCGGCAGGGGCTTTCAGAGTGGTGGGGGAAATTATCCAAAGTCTGAGTATTTTAAGCCACGGGGCAAAGCCAAAGAAGACACTTAACACGTCCCAGAAGCTTTGGTACTGGACCGGACCTCTTCCCTGTTACGCCTACAGATTTGAGAAGCACTTTTATTGCTCATGAAATCTTAGGTATATAATAAGAATCAGGGTCCTCCATAAAAGGACCTAGAAGGTCTCTTCAGGAGAGGCACATTTTGGGGCACCTGGTGGGCTCAGTGGGTAGAGCATGTGACTCTTGATCTTGGGGTTGTGAGTTCAAGCCCCATATTGGGTATAGAGATCAAAAAGTAAAATAAGACAAGAATTAGGAAGGAAGGGAAGGAGGGAAGGAAGGCATGGAGGGAGGGGCACATTTTGAAGTCACAAGCCTATTACAGAAATTCAGATGTCAAAACATCATATTTTTGTCTTCTTGACTTTGTTTTTATTCTGAGCACTTAGGGTGGTTCTTACCATAATCATCAATGAATATATTTTCAACCTATTGGTCCCTCCCTAGATACATTGTGACATCATTTACTCCCCAGCTTGCCATAAATGAGTCATGATGTAGCAAGAACTGACAGAACACGAGGGAAGGACTTAGCAGATCCAGTCATTACTGACTCTTAACATGAGTAATCCCTTTCGGGAGAGGGCGAGAGGCTATTTCATAATTGCTTTTTAATGGTTCTTTTTATGTTATTGGATTGCCTTTAATTTTCTTTTGCAAGATTATTTTATAGGATGTAAAAAATATTACTCTTACTTTCTAGCTACATTTTAAGCAGAGCTGTTAGCATAGAGAGCATACTTTTCCAGATGTTTCTGGGTTTTTGGGTTTTTTTTTCTTAATATTAAGACTTTTTTTAAAAAAGTCAGTGTTCTCCATGCACATAGTTTAATAAGTCAGTGCTAAAGGATTTGTTATGAAGTAACATTGTCTTCCTCTCCCGACTCACCATATTTTTCACTCCCTAGAGATGGCTCTTTCAACCATTTTAACTAATCTCTTTGTATAACCATATTATTTCATGCTTGTTTTGTTCCGGACTTTTAGTGTTAGGTATTATCTGATCACATCCTACCGTTAAGATAAGTTTTCTTTCACCTGCCCTAAACCTCACCCACACACCCACACGTTTCCTCCTCATTCACACTGTGCTTTGTTACAATTTTGATGAGAACAATATTCAATGTTTAGTGTTTTCCCAGTTATAATAGTACAGTTAGAGTTGAACCATTTAATGTGCCATGAAATAACAAAATTATTTTTCTTCTGGTAGTTAAGAAATGTCTTACTTTTTTATTAGTCTGGTTTTCTACATATGTATTGCTTATCCCATCCTCACCTCTTGGAGTTGGGTAGATCTCCTCTCAATACATTTAAAAACAAGCCCTCCATGGCCACGTGGGTGGCTCAGTCGGGGAAGCGTCTGCCTTCAGCTCAGGTCATGATCTCAGAGTCCTGAGACTGAGCCCCCTGCTCAGCAGGGAGTCTGCTTCTCCCTCTCTCTCTGCCTTTGCGCTCTCTCTCAAATAAATAAATAAAATCTTTAAAACAAAACCAAAAAACAAGTCCTCCAGTAGATTTTCAAGGAAGATTGTAGCCTGGCATGACTCAACTATGTCTTCCTTCGACCCATCATTTAACTCATAATTGGCCAGATACAGAATTCAAATCTAAAATAATTTTCTCTTAAAATTTTGAAGGTATTAATTCTTTGCCTTTTAGTTTTTAGAATTGCTAATGAGAAATCCAGTGCTATTCCAATTCTTAATACTTTGAACAAAATGTGCTTTTTTCCCCTCTGGAGGCTTGTAGGATCCTTTTTCTGGAAAAAAAAAAAAAAAAAAAAAAAGAGTTCTGACACTTCAGGGTCATATGCGTCTGGATATTTGGTGGGTTTCCTCAACCTGGAAACTCCTGTCATCCTTCATTTCTGGGAAATCTTCCTCAATTATTTCCTGGGTGATTTCTTCCCTCTGTGTGCTCCTTCTAGAACTCCTACTGGGTGAATGTTGGACCACCATGCTTTCCCTCTCATACCCTATTTTCTTCCTTCTCTTCTCTCTCCTCATCTTTTCACCATGCTATCTGGGAGAGCTTCTCACAAATATCTTCCCACTGTTGAGTTTTCATTTCTGCTTTCATACTTCTAAATCACCAAGAATTCTCTTGTCCTCCGAATGAGTGTTCCTTTTTATAGCATTTTACTCATCCTATGGAGGCAGTGTCATTTTCTCATCTCTCTGAGGTTTTCAGCCGTAATTTTCACTCTAGTTTGTGCTTTTATTTTTACTTTTTTTTTTAAAAAAAGATTTTATTTATTTGATAGAGAGAAACACAGCCAGAGAGGGAACACAAGCAGGGGGAGTGAGAGAGGGAGAAGCAGGCTTCCTGCCGAGCAGGAAGCCCGATGTGGGACTCGATCCCGGGTCTCCGGGATCATGACCTGAGCCGAAGGCAGTCGCTTAACCAACTGAGCCACCCAGGCGTCCATATTTTTACTTTTTTTTGTCACAGAAGTTTTCCAAGTTGTATAAAAGTAGAGAATAAATTGAACATATCCTTCTATACTTGTCATCAACAGCCTCAACAGTTCAACAGTTATCAACATTTTTGAAATCTTGTTTCATCCACATCCTCACTTTGGGAAAAAAAATGTATATACTGGGTGCCTTGGGGTCTCAGTCAATTAAGCCAGGTCATGATGTCAGGGTCCTGGGATCGAGTGCCACATCAGTCTCCCTGTTCAGCGGGGAGTGTTTCTTTCTTTTTTTTTTTTTTAAAGATTTTATTTATTTGACAGAGAGAAACACAGGCAGAGAGGGAACACAAGCAGGGCGAGTGAGAGAGGGAGAAGCAGGCTTCCCGCCGAGCAGGGAGCCCGATGTGGGGCTCGGTCCTGGGTCTCCGAGATCATGACCTGAGCCAAAGGCAGTCCCTTAACCAACTGAGCCACCCAGGCGCCCCTAGCGGGGAGTGTTTCTGTCTCTCCCTCTGCCTCCCGCTCTGCGTACTTGTGCTCTCTACCTCTCTGTCAAATAAACAAATAAAATATTTTTAAAAAAAGAAAGAAAGAAAAGAAAAGTGAAAAAATGTATATGGGGCACCTGGGTGGCTCAGTCATTAAGTGTCTTATCTTCGGCTCAGGTCATGATCCCGGAGTCTTGGGATCAAGCCCCACAACAGGCTCCCTGCTCCGCAGGAAGCCTGCTTCTCCCTCTCCCACTCTCCCTGCTTGTGTTCCCTTTCTTGCTGTCTCTCTCTGTCAAATAAATAAAATCTTTGAAAAAATGTATATATACGCATCATAAATACTTTGTTATGTATTTTTAACAGATAAGGATTTTTTATAATTTTAATAGTATAATGATAATTTGGGGGGTTTCCTAAAGATTTTTTATTTATTTTTACGAGAGAAAGAGAGAGCGCACAAGCGGAGGGTGGAGAGAGGGAGAAGGAGACTCCCCACTGACCAGGCAGCCCGATGCAGGAGTCGATCCCAGGGCCCCGGGATCATGACGTAGGCTGAAGGCAGACGCTTCACGGACGGAGCCACCCGGACACCTGATATTTTTGTTTTTCATGACGATTTTTCCTGCCCCAACTTCTCCAAGTTCCTTTTTTTTTTTTAAGATTTTATTTATTTGACAGAGAAAAACACGGCCAGAGAGGGGACACAAGCAGGGGGAGTGAGAGAGGGAGAAGCAGGCTTCCCGCCGAGCAGGGAGCTAGATGTGGGGCTCAATCCCCGGTCTCCAGGATCATGACCTGAGCCGAAAGCAGTCGCTTAACCAACTGAGCCACCCAGGCGCCCCCAAGTTTCTTTTCATTGTACGTCTGCCTTGGCCTCTGATTTCCATGCAGATGCTTTCCTCACAGTCTGGTGATCTTTGGCGCTCTGCTCATCTTTAAGAACAGGGCCCAGAAACACTGCGTAGACGGGCGGGCTTGTAGACCAACCCAGCTGGGCTGTTTCCCTGCGGAGCCTCGGGTGCCCTGAGTTTCAGGATTTTCTCTCAGGCTGGTCAGATCCCGTACCTGGACCGCAGCCTCCTGAGAGTCAGGCTGGGAAAGAAAGGTGGAGGCCTCGAGACTGAGTGGGGGGCCCACTGTGAAGTGCCGTGCCCCCTGCAGCGGGCCGCCCCCCAGCCTCCTGTGGGCAGGGCCATGCGCCTCCTCTGGCTCTTCTCCCCTGCTCCCTGCTATCCTGCAGGCCCCATAGGGACCCTGTGACAGAAGTCCGGTTGCCTCCCAGTTTGCCCCACTGTCGGCCCCCTCTTGTCTCTCCCTGCTCTGCTGACTCAGTCACGGCTTGTCTGTCGCTTTTCATTTTCCAGACTGTGCGGCTACTTTCTTCCCTGCCGTGATCTCTGTCCTTGTGCTGTGGATTATCAGTTTAGCTTGTTTATTTTCAAGGTGTTGTTCATTAATGTCTCCTGTTGTTTAACGTTGTTTTAGTTTCTAGTTGAGTCTGGGAGCCAGCAGAGCTAACTTCTCTCTCTCTCTCTCTCTCTCTCTCTCTCTCTCTCTCTCTCTCTCTTTTTTCTTCAATCTTCTATCTTAAACCAGAAGGTGTGGCTTTAAAAAACAAACAAACAAACATGATCTTCACTGAGGACACTGGTTAAATTGACGGGTGTTTTGTTTTTTAAGACAGTAGAAATTGTCGTTGAATGGGCATGTTTGGTGGGGAAGTGAGACTTAAGATCATTTTGAAGGAGCGGAAGTAAGCAGTAGGCTTCAGGGAGCATAGTGCAGAGTTCCCCGGGGAAGAAGGGCTCAGGCTTTTCCCTCACTCCGACACCTAGTCTTACAGGATTTACCGCTTAGAAACTCTAACAGAAGCTGATTAGCGGCTTTGTTTTACAGATGGTGTCCTCAGATCGAAGCCCGCTTTCCTTCCTGCCCACAGAAGCTCAAGTGTCCCCGCCACCTCCTTACCCTGCCCCCCAGGACCTCGCCCAGCCCCTCCTACAGCAGCCCCCTGCCCAGGAGCCCCAGGCCGCCTCATCCCTGCCTCCGTCCAGCTTCCCGCTCCTCACGGCCCAGGTGAGTCCTAGCAGGGACACTGGTCAGAAGGGAGCACTTATTTTGCCCTGAGTTCCCAGCTAAACGTTCCCATCCTTATTCCCTGAAGGGTTCATCTTTGACCAACTTCTTCCCGGATGTGAGCTTCGACCAACAGTCCATGAGACCAGGCCCAGCCTTTCCTCAGCAGGTGAGCGAGCGCCCAGGCAGGCCGCCTCCGTGGGGCAGCACCTGCAGAGTTCAGGCTGCCCGGGGCATAGAACCTACCACAGCAAATAGACTGGGTGCCCCCCGGCCCCAATTTGAGAGGTGCTCAGCGGCTGAGGGGGCCTGCAGTGCCCACTAGGCCGAGGGCGCCGGTGCTGGCTGCTTACAGGCCTCTGCGGAGGGACTGTTTGAACAAGGGGTAGGTTTCTGATGACAGTCTAGTCCTAGAACTGTTGAGTGGCTCAGAGGAGAAGGACCACTGCGTCTATCCCACAGAGGAGACAGATGCAGGAGAGGCTCAGTCCAGGCGGGGCCAGAGGTCCCTCCCTAAGACACTTTCATTCAACCCCTTGCTTTTGCTTTGTAGGGCCTCCCCAACATGGGCCATTCAAAGTACCCCTAGATTTTATGGTGCCCAGTAAGGACGGATTGGGCTTTCGGATGGGTTAAGGAGAGAAGGAAGGGTTTTGAGCATTTTACAGATCTTAATAATAATTACAACAGTAAAATAAATAAAGACAGCTGTTTCCTTCCACCGTGAAGAATCAAGGCATAAACCAGCAGCCCCTGCCTCCTCGCTCTGAAGAAGCCCGTTGAGTTTTGATGAGTATCTCCCTGAAAAATGATAGACATGCCTATTTTTTAAAAATTTAAAACAGTAGTTTTGAATCTTACTTTCTAGAAAGGCACCTTAGATAGGCCCCAGTTCCCACCGGTCCTCCCAGAGGCTTTCTCGTGGAGAGGGGCCTGCCTGAGGCTCCTCCCTCTGAATGTAAGAGGAAAAGGCTCTCTCTGCCTCATTTTTCTAGAAACCAAAGGGCAAAAGAGCCCCTTGGTCATATCACTTCCTTAGTTGTAGGTGAAGCCTTGGAAGGGTGCCCACAGACGGTGTTTCCAAAGGCTGGGAAGGGGGTGCGGGGGGTGCATGAGGCCAGAGGGGCCACGGAGACCATGAGTGTTGGTGTCTCCTCCGATGGTTTAGTGGGCTGTGTGTGAGCGGGGACCAGTCACCCACACTGTGGGCCTCGGGGAGCCCTCCTCCACCCCAGCACCCGCCTGCCTGAGAGGAATATTCTGCGTGGGAGCCTAGAGAGAAGGGGCCCCATGACAGTTTCCGTGTCTGGTTTTGCTCTGGAGGCACGTTGTCCCCCTCACACCTTGGAGGTAGAGGTCATCCCTTACAGCGCGTTCTCTGATGCTTCCAGGTGCCCCTGGCCCAGCAAGGTCCCCGAGAGCCACAGGACTCATTCCACCTGAGACCAAACCCGTATTCCAACTGCGGGAGTTTCCCTAACACCGTCCTGACAGGTGAGTGGGGGCCAGTCCGCAGTTCTGCTCTTTGTATTTCACTGTGGTTTCACAGGTTACCACTCCACTTTAGCTTTTCTAAAGGTAGGTGTCCGGCCCCAGAGACCATGAGCCAGTGGGGAAAGGGTCTGGTGATCAAGCCTCTTCTCAACTAGTTAGCTTTAGTGATTGACCACTGTTCAAAGGGAGAAAACCTGCAAAAACGGGGAATGGTGGAACTGAGGGAAAAGACTGTAGATTCCAGAGCAGAGTGGACACTGGGAGTGGGGGGGACACGGGCCATCGCTGTCCTGGATGGATGCTGGGAGTGGGGAGAATGTGGGCCATCACTCTCCCAGCTGGACACTGAGAGTGGGGAGGACACAGGCCATCACTCTCCTGGCTGGATGCTGGGAGTCAGGGGGACACAAGCCATCGCTATCCCGGCTGGATGCTGGGAGTGGGGAGAATGTGGGCCATCACTCTCCCGGCTAGACGCTGGGAGTGGGGGGGCCGCGGGCCATCGCTGTCCCAGGTGGACGCTGGGAGTGGGGGGGACACGGGCCATCGCTGTCCCGGGTGGACGCTGGGAGTGGGGGGGACGTGGGCCATCGCTGTCCTGGATGGATGCTGGGAGTGGGGAGGACACAGGCCATCACTCTCCTGGCTGGATGCTGGGAGTCAGGGGGACACAAGCCATCGCTATCCCGGCTGGACGCTGGGAGTGGGGAGGACGCGGGCATCGCTGTCCCGGCTGGACGCTGGGAGTCGGGGGGACGCGGGCCATCGCTGTCCCAGCTGGACGCTGGGAGTGGGGAGGACGCGGGCATCGCTGTCCCGGCTGGACGGTGACAGGCCGGTGTCTGTGGGGCTGTCATCTCTTGTCCGTAGCTTCTAACCTGCAGTCCCCTCTCACTGCTCCCTCCAGAAGACTCGAGCAGCAGCCTGTTCAAAGACCTCAGCAGCGCCCTGGTGGGCATGCCGGAGGCCGGCCTGAACATGGACACTCCGTTCCCCCTGGAAGAAGAGCTGCAGATTGAACCTCTGAGCCTGGACGGACTCAGCATGTTAAGTGACCCCGGCATGGGCCTGCTTGACGCCTCTGTGGAAGAGACGCTCCGAGCTGACCGGCTGTGAGCAGAAGGGAATGGGCCGGAACGTATTGCTGACGGAGCGGACCTGGCCAGCACAGCGGGGAGCACCCCCCCGGGCTGGAGGGGTCCCGGGCTTCTGACACAGAAGCAGCCGGTTCTGGGACCCCAGCTTTCTGACGAGGCCCCGTCCCACACCCCGTGGCTCCCTAGCCAGAGCTGTGCACTGCCTCTCAGGCCTGCAGCCCAGGTGATGCGGCTGCAGGTGGGCTGCGTCGGAGCTTCCGATGACTCGGTTGTCCCCGTGACCAGCACATCTTACCGGCCGTCTCCGTGCGTGGTGAAAGCGGGCCGCAGTAACCGTGCGCAGCACCCAGAACCACTGACCTTCGTCCGCACGCAGAGGGCCTGGCCTGCGGGGCGGTGAGGGGCCGCGGGCCGAGCCACGGAACCGCAGCACCGCGCCGCCTTCCCCGCTCTCGCCGGCCCGGGTCGGCAGCCGCCCGCCGGGACCCGACGTGCCACGGTCGCCCACATGCCTTACTTCCAACATGAAGAAGTTTTACCACGATGTCAAGAACAGACTTAAGCAAATTGAATGCTCATTTGTTTTCTCCAAGTACGTAATCTCCTTTCTACTGTTTCAGGACACCTTTTCCTGTGGATGAGGGGAAAAGGAGGACTGTTTTATTCAGTCATGGGAGAAAAAAAAAAAAACGGTGATGGATAAGCCTGAAGAGAAAAGAGCTTCCTCTCGATGGGGGGCGCAGTATCTCGCAGACCGTCGCTGTCTTCCCGACGAGCCTCGGAGCAGCGCGGGCCTCCCTCTGCACGGGGCCGGCTGCGGGGATGCCGGCCCAAATCCCGTCCGTCCAGCCGGCGAGCAGCAGCAGGGGGAGGCTGTTTCTCTGTGGGGCCGAAGTGTTCCTGTGACCCCGCCAGCCCGTAGGCTCCTTGAGCCAGGGCCTGTGCCTTCCTCGTTCCCAGACCCCAGCAGCCAGCAGGTGCGGGCCCAGGGAGGTGCTGCGGGGCTGCGCCCTGACGGCGTGAGTGAAATCTGCCTGGCTGCCCGGGAGTCTCGGCCTTTAGCCAGGCCCCTCCCTTGCCCAAGCCCAGAGCCGTAGCCTTTCTTACACCCGTGCCTGTGGCGAAGCTAGGCCTGTACTTCACTATGCTTCTGACACCGGGTGTCCAGTTCCACAGTGAGACCGGGGCCCCCACACCCCTCAAGGGAATGCCCCCGAGCAGCAGGTGGAATAGTGCGAGCACATCCAGGGTGGCGGGGCATGCTGAGGCCCCGGGGATCCCAGCCAGGCCCCCGCCTGAAAAGAGCTTCCCTTTCAGATCTGTGTTTTGCTCTAAATTATTTTCAAAAGAGATTCATTCTTTGAGGTCGAAGAAAAAGTCTACAGTACAATGAAGGCCTAATTCATGAAGCCATCATTAGTCCTCAGAACCTTAGCGTGAAATAGTATGACTGGGTTTCCAGCAAGGCTGGCCTGCTCAGACTTAGCTAGCCCCTGACCAGACGCCTGACGGCCGGGTTCGAAGAACACCTCTGGGCAGGGCTCTGGGCAGTGGGGCAGGCTGTGGGCACCGGAAGACGGGACCGGGAGGACAGGAGCGCTGCAGGAAAGATGAAGGATGCTGGAACTTTTGCCCGGACAGCCACTGCCCTTCCAGGAGACCCCAGGAGTGTGGCTGAAGCTTGCTAGGCTGCCCCCGCCCAGAGAAGCAAGGCTCCCCCGAACAGGCTGGAATCGGACGCATCGGCGCCCCACGGCAAGAAGAGTCTGGGGCAGCATCCTGGGCTGTTAACATCTCCAGACCTCATCCCATTCCTGTCTCCAAAGGGATCGCCTTACCTCTAGTCTCTCAAAGAACCCCGATAGCACCCCTGCTGCTTCCTCTGGGGGCCCGAGTCCTCAGCCTCACAGTAGCCCCAAATCTCTGCTGTGCGGTTGGGAAGTCCAGCCAGGGCCCTCGCCTGAGCTCCAAGCCCCAGTCCCAGTGAAGTTTTCAGGTCCTTTATCCTGAGGATCTCAGGACAGGGTGACTTGTTGTTCAAGTACAAGCCCTCTCCTTGTGGCTTCACAGCTCCCTGGTGTGCCCAGAAAGAAGCCCGCTAGCTCCGTGCTGCCTTATCCTGGTCGGAGGTCCCCCAAATCTGACCTAGCCTTTCAGACAGGGAGTGATGCTGATAGTAGGAGTTCGGTTTATTTTTTTATTTTTTTATTTTTTAGTGGAGGTCCCAGCATAACTCACTGTTTGCACAGTGCCTTACCCAGGGGGGAGCAGCAGCACGGGGGGCCCCGCTCTGTCTGCACAGCAGTCCTGCTTACAGCAGGAGGCCCACGGCGTTCTCCCAGTGACTCGTGGAAATGGAGGCTCCCCAGAATGGTGACTTGGGGGAGGGGGTGGTGCATATAATGATGACAGTAAGGTTTAGCACTGAATTAAATTTGTCCTTAGGTCCACCAGTCCAGTCTTTTCCTGTGAAAAGGTTTGGGGCATTATCCAGCCCACTTTGCTTACGTGGCAGCAAGCACACCGTGGGCAGGGTCACTCTGGCCTTCAGTGGTAAGTCGGCCCTCACCGTGGCCCTTGCGACAAACTGGGCACGGTCCTCGGCATCTGCAGCACCTGCGGGGCATCAGGATAAACGTCTTCCAGAGTTTAGTCTTGTTACAAGAAATCGACGGCTGCGCCACTCTCATTTACTAGCAGTTAAACAGCATAGAACTAAAAACCAGTCTGTGTTCTACTTTTTCTTTCTGTACGGCTGTGGTTTTTAGGACACATGGTGTTAGGAGACAACTTTTTTGATCCCGTCAAGACGACCATAAATCCTCCCTGCCCTGTTTCATTTCTCCCAAGTCTCCTGCCCCTTAGCCGAGCTGAAGCCCCGCGCCACGCGGCGCGCACGTGAACGCCTTTCCGACCCTGACCGGCTCTGTCACCGGCCATCCTTCGCGTCGCCGTGGGGCCATCGCAGCAACTAATCAGACTTCCCGCCAGTGTCCTAACCCCCAGGTCCCCTGTTAAAAATATATATATTTAAAGATTGGAGTTTGTATAAAGCAGCTTCCAAGTTTTATAAGACATCGTTTTACATCTTTCGTAATTAAAAGCAGCACAATAAGGTTGTATTTGCACCTGGTGTTTTTCTTCAGCCGCAGGTGAGATGGGCTGCGGAAGGCTGTCCCCCGCCCCCCAGGGCCCTGGGCCCGCGGGTGGGCCTCTGGTCCTCGCTCTGGCAGGCCCTGCCCCGCCTCCCTCCCTGCGGCCCACCAGCAGCCCCCCTTTCCCTGCTCCCACCTGCCCCGCACACACCTCCCCTTTAGAGGTTCAGGTCACAGAGGTGCCTTCCCCTAGAGCCCTGCTGCCCTGTGCTGGCCTCCAACCTTCCCTTTTTACCCAGGGCTTTGGCTCTGTTTCCCGCCCCAGCCCTGCCCCTGCCACACTCCAGCAGGGTTCCCAGGCCTGTCCCCCGTCCCCCCACAGCCATGCTTCCTTCAGACCCATCAGCCACACCCAGAGGTGTCACAAGGTGACCGTTCCAAAGTCTTTCTCAGAAATCCCATCTTTGACCCCAACTTCCTGAGCCGCCATGTGTAGTCTGGTCCACACACACCCTGTTCTCTGACCCCACCCACGGAGAGTTCCATCCCTGGTCCCTGCTCTCAGCCCCCTTGTCCTCTCCTGGCTTCCCTCCCTTCCCTGGCCTGGGCCACTGGGCCAGCGGCCTCCACGAACAGGGTCACAGTCCTCCCGCTCTGACCCTCGGCCTTGCCCTGCTGGGAGCTCTGCAGGAGAAAACCCGCACCCCCGGGCTGTCTGCGGACCTGACCCTCTCCCACTGCGCGGGGCTCCAGAAGCACTCGTGTCTCACCTCAGGCCCAGAAGTTCCAGGGGCCCCTCCCTTGGTGTCCCACCTGCTGCCCATCCTGTCCCCCTTCCCAAACTGTCCCAAATCCTGTCCCTCTGGCACCTTCCCCCTCACCTTGTCTATTCCTCTCTCTCTCTCTCTTTTTTTTTTTTTTTTTAAAGATTTTATTTATTTGACAGAGAGAAACACAGCCAGAGAGGGAACACAAGCAGGGGGAGTGAGAGAGGGAGAAGCAGGCTTCCCACAGAGCAGGCAGCCCGATGCAGGGCTCGATCCCGGGTATCCAGGGTCATGACCTGAGCTGAAGGCAGAGGCTTAACCACTGAGGCGCCCCTGTCTAGTCCTCTCTTGCCCCATGCGTGGCCTGCTCTTCCTACGAGCATGCCCTGCCGTCCTCCATGTCCTTTCCATCAGCCCACCCATATGCCTGTCGCCTCCGTGCTAAGAACAAACAGAAGAAAACAACCCTTCCTCAGCCCGGCTTCTCCTTGGACCACAGCCTTCTCTGCTTCCCCTCCTGGAGGAATTGCTCATGTTCATTCCTTTCTCCTGGCATCCACAGCCCAGTCCCCTCTGCCCAACACACCCCGGGGCCCCCCAGTTCCTCTCCTCCTGGTCCTTCCCTGACCCTTTCCTGACCCCCAAGCCCTATGGTCACTCACTTTCCCCCAAACCCTCTCTTTGGCTGCAGTAAACCCTCTTCCTGTTCCGTCAGGTCACACGTCCCTCTCTGCATGTCCTCTTCCTACTTCCTTAGCTCAACTGTCCAGTCCTCCCAAGTTGATGACCCCCACCTTCAGCCTTGTACCCCATCTGCCTGTCAGCTCGGTTCACCCGCCCTCCAGCCCTCGTCGCCTGCTGCCCTTGCCCTCCGTAGATCCCTGTGCACCAGCAAGCACTCTGAGTGGGCCTTTGACACCCACCTTCCCCACAGGACTCTAGCCCACGGGGAGAGGAGCCGCGCGTGCGCACTTGAAGCCGAATCTCCGTGCCTGGCATGCGGGTGCTCAGTAAATATCCTCTGCCTGCCCACTCCTGCACACTCCCCCTCACACCACAGCCTCCACCCCGACACATGAGCTGGACGTGAGCCATCCTGCACGCCCCGCCCCTTCACCTCTCAGACCCAACCTGGGTCCCAGGGCTGTCTCAGCCCCCCCCCCTCTCTGCTCAGCCTGGCAGGAGCTTCCCATCAGGCTGCCTCCTCATCTCCAGCACTGGGACACAGCCTAGGCTGCCCTCAGAAATCAATCAGGGGTGATAGATCTATTTTTATCTGTGTGCCTCAGTGTTCCCATCTATAAAATGGGACAATAAGCACCCACCACCACCACCACTATTTCATAGCGCTGTGGAGGGCATAATGAACTCACAACTAAAGGGCCTGCAGTTGTGCCCAGCACGTGGAAAACATTCAATAAATGTCCATTGTTATAAGTAGTATTGGTTGCGTGAATATGCTGTGCTTCTAAAGACAGGAGGCACAGATCTTTGGTAGTACTGAGCCTGTACAGTGCTTGCTTTGAAATACCAAATCTAAGTACAGGGAGGAATGTTCTAAATTGATCTTATGTACATTCTGTTTGCCCAATGAATGCTGTAGCCTTTGCAAGTATGGAAACAAGGATTTTACAATAAGCCTGTCACATGTGTCCCGGTGTGGACACTAGATGGAGCTGAGACCATAAGAGTGGCTGTTAGGACCCAGAAACGGCTGGAGAGAGCCACCTGACCCGCTCGCGTGTAGCTTTTGGCCGGGCTGGAGGCGGTGCTGGTTCCAAAGGAGTTCACTAAGAAGTCTGTCTAGTGGCCCCTCAGCCGCAGATGACAGACACCACACATCACATGTCCCTCACGGCCACCTGAGAGTAAGGCAGGGCAAGGGGGACTTCCTGGGTTTACAGAGGGAGATGCAGTCCCGGAGAGGCTCAGTCACCCGCTCTGAGCTGAGCCCCGGGGTGGTACCTCCCTGTGCCTAGTGCCTGCAGAGCTCAGGAAGCCACCGGGACCTCGCTGGGGGCGGGGGGAGGGCCCTTGGGGAGCTCGGAGGGCATCCCCACCCCATTGCAGGATTGCCTCTTTTCCGAAAATGTGTTGTTTTTTTAAGGCTTTGCTTGTGTAATAGTCGTGCCCGCTCGTTATAAGAAACTCATGTAACACTCAAGAGTATCAACAGAAAACGTCCAGGAGGTTCCGAAAGGCAGCACCCCCAGGAACGCCGACAGAGACCCCTCACCATGTCCATTTTCAGAGAGTAGGACAGGCAGACAGATCAAGAAAGCTTTCCAAGAAAAGGGCTCTCATACAATACACACTCTTCTGGGAAAAGTATTTAAATTTCACAGAAGGAAAGGAAGCCTAGATGTAACCAAAGAAATGGCTGGGCTGCAAATAATTGTGCTTATGTTTCTAACTTAGGTCCCTAAAAGGTAAGAAAAATACCAAGAGGCTGGATTCCTTGCTTGAACCACGTTTCCACTCTAGCCAGCCCCTCTTGACAGCCTGGGATTTAGGAGGAGGAAATGAGCTCACTCACTTCCTCTCTCCTTCCCCTCCCAGGAGCTGTGACTTCTTATTTTTACATTGTCAGGGTTTGTGCTGTTTGCATCCTGTGCTATAACCATCCTTCCCACCATTGTCTGGCCCAGTTCCGCGGGCGCAGGGGTCCTCTGCTCCCCGGCAGCCCTTCTCCCCTGGCCTTCCCATCCCGCTCCTGAGTTCGCTTCATTGCGGTGCTCGTCCCGCTGCCCTCACTGGGCCTTCAGGAGTCCCCTCCCGGACGGGGCTGTGTTGGTCCCGGCCTCGGGGTTGGAGCTTCTGGGCTGGAGGACTGGAGACCTGAACTCTGCAATGAGGGTAGGGGACTGTAACATCAGCTGATTTATGTGGGGGGAACCGGCACAATCCGCAGTGTGGGCACCGCCACTACACTTCCCATTGTGACTCTTTGCCGAAAACCAAGTCTTGAACTTGATACCTAGCTGAAGTTTCAGGCACTGGAAGTAAGGGAAATGACTGGTGGGTGGGGATAGGGACAGTATTGTGTTCAAGGAAAGCCCATGCCAGGCTTCAAGCCCAGGGGAACCTCCATGACCATGCTTCCCACCCCCACCCCCACCCCCATACTCTTCATCCTTTGATAGCCGTGCCCTACCCTACCTTCACTTGGGAAAATCCAGCTTCTTCCTTAAGGCCTAGGCCAAATGACACCTCCTCCGTGAAGCCTTCTGTGAAGACTGGATTATTATTTAGTAAATGTGTACTTCCTTCCACTCCCACTGTGGGAGTATTCCGCCAGCCCCTTCGGTCAGTGGGATGTTTGGAGACCAAGCCTGGAGCAAAGCCTCAACATGGGCTTGGTGGCAGAGCATGCCCACTACTTGGGCTGCTGTCATTGCTGTGGGCACAGTTCCCCCTGCATTGCCCTCTGGGTGCAAAAAAAAGAGACAAGGCAGACCTCAACCAAACCCCTACCCAGGAGCCAACCTAGCTGCCCAGCTCAAGTCGGCAGGGAGTCATGGGAGTCAGAAGTAAATCCTTATAACATAAGCTGTTGAAAGGTGGGGTTATTTGTTACACAGCACTGTTGTGGTGCTGGCTGATCGATACACTTTCACTGCCTCTTTCCTCTTTGGGGCCTGAGCTGTACTTTGCCCCACGATTCACTTTACTAACCGTGGGGCTGATCTTCTTGTAGAGTCTGCCTTCCCTCTGGTCTATGAGGAAGTTGAGGCAAGGACTGTGTGTTAACTGGTTCAGACAACCCAGTGCCCAACCAAATGGCACCTAGAGTCATCATTTCCATCCGCACCCTCTCCAGGACAGCTCAGAGAGCCCCAGGCCTCCGCTTCTGGAACACATCCACAAATTTGGGCAAGAAGACTCAGAAGCCCCCAGCCTTGGTATCCACTAGGGGCAAGGGTGGTGGGGGACTCAGAGCACAGCCGTCCTTCCTGGGAGCACAGGACCTCGAGGTGTATTCCACAGCCAGGCTAAACAATAGAAACAGGGAGAAGATCTGGTAAGTTCATATTCGAGGGGTGGGGACCGAGAGAACCCAAAGAGCCTTGGTGTCATAGAAATCACAGAAAGCCAGTTTGCAAACGTGCCCAAATATCCAGGGAGCAGTGATGGAGGTCTGCCCCAGGAGAGTGAGCACAGGAGCCAGAGTTCTGGGCTAGTGAGGGGCTGCTGCAGACTTGGTTTTCCAAACTCTGCCCACCAGCATCTTGCTAGGATATTCTAGGCTCCAGCTAGCCTAGTTTCCTTAAAATTATCATCCAAACCAGGACACTTTGTGAGAATGAAAGGAGGCGCTGTTAGTAAATGTGCGGGGATGAAGCCATGATGCGGGCTTGGTGGCAGAGCGTGCCCACTCCCTGGGCATGAACGGGGCCTGGCAAGCAGAGACGTGTGGTCAGCCTGTGGGTGAGGAACGAGGTCTACAGGTGGCAGTGCTCCAGGGGCCAAGTGCATGGGCTCTGGAATCAGAGACCTGGCTTCACACGTATCCCTAACCGTCCTGGGTGGGAAGGCGGTGGTCTCAGCCTCCTCGGCTGGGAAATGGGGTTGGCGAGACCTACCTCACCGGCTTGTGCCTGCCCCGGTAAGCGCTTCCTACCTGTTACCTGTCATGTTGGCTGTAATTCTTTTTATTAAACCAGTCCTTTCTTCCTAGACTCCAGAAACACAATGAAAGGATTTGCTGAGGAGTTTGGCCTTCTGGTCTTAAGGGAGCACTGCCCAGAGTTTTCTGAGCACACGGAGGGGTCCCCGCTGGGCCTCCACCCTCTCTCCCTAAGGCACTCCTGTGACTCACCCACTGGCCAGGGGACAGGCATCACTCTCAGCTCTTTCCAGGGTCCGGAGCCCCCGCACTGACCTCAGAGGAGGCTCAGTCTCCATCTGCTGGTCAGGCTGACCTAGTTGAGTCCCGGTCTTCCTCAGCCGCCTTGGGCAGCTCAACGGGCCCTGCACCTGGCCCTTCCAGAGCGCAGGGGAGCCCTGCAGGCTGGAGTCAGCTCGGAACTCCCCCACCCCGGAAGCCAGGCCAGGGCAGCCCCAGGCCCCTGGGGATGCTGGCTGGATCCATCAGGCCAATCAGAATGCTCTCTCCAGGGAATCTGAGGCTTGAGGGGGAGAGAGACAGAGTCTGGATGTCATTGAAATTGAGCCACATTCATGGCAGTGCCCTGGAGGGAAGGTTCCCGAAGCCCCTGAGCAGGCTGTTCCTCCAGTCTGTGTGCGGCCCCATTCACCTCCTCCTGGCAGCCCTCGGGTGAAGAGTCACAAAGACTGCCTTCTTGAGGAGCAGCGTGGGAACTGCTGCAGCGGGGTCTGGTCCCCAGCCTGGGCGGCTGTCCCTGCATTCCCTGACTGCTCTGGGTCAGGCGGTGGCTGTGGGAGCTGGCGGGACACTTGCTGCTCCAGGCTCCTTCTGAGGTAGCTGTCCCCCGCCAGCTCTGCGGAATTCCCAGTGTCGCACTGTCACACGCCTCTGGCCGCCTCCCTGGCAAGGCCTGGCAATCACGGCCAGCAGAATGTTAACGGGGATGCACAGCTGAGTGTCCTGCCGGCCCATGTACCTGTGTCCTCCAGGCCCATACGCCGGGGTGACACGTCTCACAGAAGGGCTTCCGGGAGGTTGAGGTGGAAGGCAGCGTTTGTGAAACAGACTGCACCCCCTAGTCCTGTTGGTGGGACCCCCTTGTGAGAGGGATGTTCGGTGGAAC
The DNA here is from genome assembly GCA_004023965.1 of Spilogale gracilis. NCBI lineage: Eukaryota > Metazoa > Chordata > Mammalia > Carnivora > Mephitidae > Spilogale > Spilogale gracilis. The sequence continues at coordinate 500,011 of PITA01000025.1, forward strand.
ACTCTGAGGAAGGCAGGGAAGCAGGGAGGGATGGGTGAGGGCAAGCTGCAGGGGAGACTTAGCGACTTGGAAAAGAACCAAAAAGAGGGGAGGGGAAAGGACGAATCAAAAACAGAGAAAGGGACGCTTGGGAGGCTCAATCGGTAAGCATCTGACTC